>CM025852.1:7046950-7061950 GCA_003952965.2 Morella rubra
TCCAACATGTTATTCATATCAACCTCAATTCCTCTTTTTCCTTTTAGGGTTTTCATTTCGATAATGGAATTTCAACTAAGGTAATACGGACTTCTTAAAAGACTAAAGTCTCATGAAATTGTGCTACCAACTAATTGTTGTGAGATGGGAACAATAACAATTTTCCGACAAGAATGGCTCAATATTAAATCAGTTAGGTCTAGAATTTTTATAATATTCCTATAAGTATTATTCACAACTAGGGAGTTGTAATCGGATAGTTGTAGGTTGGTAAGGTCGCGACATAATCGTTATCAAGTCAGCGAAAAACCATAATGATGTTTGTGAACTTTCACATCTATTTTTGATAGGGCATGAAAGTTGTTCCAGGTTGGGCAAATAAGGGGTATTCACGCGATACTTATTTACTACAGGGGACTTGCAAAAGGTTAGGTAACAATATATCGAAAGTACTGATTGTGCGTCAGGGCTATTTTTAGTGGGGTGGTCGTTTTTGGCGGCGTGCTGTAGCCAGGTTTTTAAGAACTAGTAGGAAAAATAGCACCGCTATAAGGGGCGTATTATTGAGGTGTTTTCTGGTGTTACGGAACTAGAGACTAAATCTCTACCGAGTATTGGGACCTTGTATGAATCGTCAATAATCATATAAAATGCTATTGATCAGAGAGGTACAAATAGGATTCTAATATATAAACTCGTGTGTTAAGTGTCATTTTTTTCCAGAATTTCTATTGGGGTGGTGTCATAATTAAGGGATTTGAAATGTGAGCATTTTCTTAAGCTTTCTAACATTATAAATTTGGGTGGAGGAGTAGTTCGGAAAATGTAAGACATTCATATTATGGTATACTATGTTGGCGACTTTCTTTATTCGTAAAAGGTGCTTTGGTGCGGCGGAGCTTGTACCTTCTTATAAATAATGGGGTATTCGATTGATAGAGAAACCAGTGTATGCTTTAGTCAATCTATGGAGTTTACGACAGTGTGTGGAGGAGATTCTCTGGCCATCACAACTCTCCCAGTACTATGAAAACTTTAATTCTTATCTTGGATTCTAATTAAGTTTGAAACATAATGAATGCTTAAAACCCTTCAATTAGATTTATATAGAGATAATTTAGCCTATGAATTTATTTGTTATTAATTAAGTGGCTTTTCGTGCAAGCAAAATAGCGTTTTACAATACTGTACAAATTTAGCCAAACTATAATAATATATATAAATGGGGGTGGGATTTGTTTCAAAGAAATTTGTTGATTAATTAGATTAGAATGTGGAATGGTTCAAGAAGTGCAATGATAAATAGTTGTCAGGAATATTCTATAAATTTATCACAGAATGAAGGGGTTAGTTTCTATTTCTTTAAGTTATATTATAATTGATTCTTTGACAGGGTTAATAAGACAAGATATTTGGTCTTAAGGTGTTTATACAATATTTATATTAATAATGGTCTTTCTTAGTTTTTAAATTCTAGATTTTACGGATGATCAGTTCTCTTTTTAGTTATTATTTGTATTTGTTTTTGAATATTAATTTCTGGCTGTAAATTTTTTGTCCTTATGATGCATGCAGCTCAGCTAGATGGGGAGACATGTTGTTAAACCATTTTGAGAACATGTAGCCATATAGGATGCACAACACAATGTTTTAATTTCATGAAAAAAAAGTTAACATTTGTGTGTCGCACGTAAGTTAATTTAAAAAAACATAGTAATTTTGAGAAAAGGTTGTTGAAGAGGAGGCACCCTAATCACTCGCGAGGGAGCCATCTAGGCTCCCGTCGTCGGGGATGGATTGCACTCGGAGGGGTGGGGCACGAGCCACCCTCGGTTTGGCTCAATCGGATAAGGGTGGTCCGAGCCATACCACCTGGCGATCGGCGAGCAGATTAGGGCTCCTGATCGTTGAGGAGTGTTGGTGGTCGGCGGCTTTACAAATTAGTTGGCAGATTTGGGATTTGACGAGCTGGTATTCGAGTATGAGGCCATCGATATGGGCTCTCGGCGGATTGGGGTGGACATATCTCACTGGGTATCAGAATGTGGGGATTTTTTCATTATTGATTCTTGTGGGGGATTTTTATTGGGTTGCTTGAAAGTCATTCCCGTTGTTAACTGACTTGATAGCTTATATAAGATTTTGAAGCGATTGTGAACGGAAGCTGATCGTATTTAACTCATTTCAACAAAAGATACATCTAGTAGGACTTGATTTTGAAGCAAATATATTTTTGAACCAACAAAATGATGACATGGTTATGAAAAAGGGTATAAAATAACCTCTTAGTGGACTTGGGACATGGGTAAATATTAACACTTTCGTTTAAGCCAACTGAAGAATGGCATTCACATTTTGAAATTCAATATTTAAGCATTTTTATGAGATAGCTAAAAGAAGCGTGGGGCCTGTAAATATATAGTTCGTGAAATAGCTAGAGCATGTGATATAGAATATTAGAGATCTTCTTGACAATGATTATAAGGGGTTCCATATGGTTGTTCCTATAAGTACAACTACATATGTGAATAGCGAAGATTCCGCGACCACGTTAGAGTTAGGTAATGGGAATGAACTTACGTATAAGTTGAAGACGCCACAAATGGTGGTGGAAATTCCGTTTGATAAGTTAAGTTGAACGCCACAGGAAATCCCAATAAGTTCGATCGTCAGTCTCTTCAGAATGTAACGGAGTTACAGAATTATTTTTATGTCATATCATTCAATTTTGAATAATCAACTAGTTTCTCAAAATTGAAAGGAAAGTATTATCTATTTATATGGTGGGTAGAACACATTTCACAAGGGTTAAGTTTTAACCCTTACATAAAAAGATTTTATAATTTAAACCCGAAATTTAGATTAAGTACAACAAGGAAATATCTTTAGGGGTAGCACGTGAAAAAAGATAGCAGTTATAGAGTCAAATAAGGAAATAAAATTCCTTATATATCTATTCATAAAACTGGCAACTGGAATAAATCAAGACTGTACTTATGAATATCAATGTATTATATATATTGAACTAGTAAACGTGTTAGGGTTTGACCGGGAGGGTCGAATAACTCAACTATTCATACCTTTTTGTCTTAATTATTATGAGAGTCTTTTCTGAATAGTTAAGGCGAAGGATTATGTTGGAGTCGATTTTCTTTGGTCGTAATGATAACAGACCTATGAAAAGTTTGACAGGCATTTTGGTTCTGTCTTTTAGAATATTTTGTTAATTCGATTTCTTTTAGAATTTGACTCAAATTGGAATTTCTCTTTGTCATGATTCTGAAGCTTAGCTTGATTCGGTTTTTATTTGCGGGGCTACGAAATGCGAAGGCATTGTTTT
Source organism: Morella rubra (assembly GCA_003952965.2). NCBI lineage: Eukaryota > Viridiplantae > Streptophyta > Magnoliopsida > Fagales > Myricaceae > Morella > Morella rubra. The sequence continues at coordinate 7,050,291 of CM025852.1, forward strand.
AACCGAGGGCGTGGCAAGAATATTGCTATCAGCCCATATCTCTTGAAGAAAGTATGTTGAGCTAAACTGGTCTTTGTTGTAACGTTCGTTGTTCTCTGTGTTTATCTTGATCTAATTTTATGGTCACCCTAATATAGAGGAGAAAAGTGAACTTAGCGTAATTTATTTTTCATATAGGAAATAGGAATGCTTGTTTGAATAGGATTTGCTTTCAATAAGTGCGTGTAAGTAATTTTTGACAATTACGTTTGATTAAATTGTATTTTGCTCACAAGCCGGACAAGAATATGCTATGACCGGCTTACAGGTCTATAAGCAAATCTATTTTTGATTGAATGGTTATCGCTAAAAGGATACAAGTCAATCTGGGATTTACGGTTAATTATCATAATCATTCAATGAAAGTACACATAAGATTTGGGTTGGGCTGATGAGATGAAAACCTCGTTGAGGAAGATTATATCATTTATATTAGAGGTAAGAAAAACAGATTTTCTTCATTTGGCCGGCAAGAGAGTTAATACAATATTACTAAATTCTTCAGAAACACTCGGTACACAGATTGTGATAAACTACCATTACATTCGCGACCCGGGGTAGGCTAAGTATAACATAAAATATACATCATCCTAGGGATTTCTATTTTTTTCAACTGGATATATAGGGGAACTAACTTTCCATTGTTTTGTGCTGCTCTTATAGCAGGATGTTAATAATCTTGGGATCCGTATAAAGTTTTTAAGATACTAAAAAATTGATCTTCATACATGGCCGAAGCTGATATATTCTATCACATACAACGTTGAATTCCAGATTCATATACTTCGCGTAGATCTCTAGCAATTTCTCTGGGTTTTGCTTTTCGTAGGGTCAGGGGGTGTGAGTAATTGACTATTCCTCATTTTTTGTCCGATTTTATATTTTATGTTTTTAAATCATCTGGAAATTGGATCTGCTTATACTATGAGTTGCGCGATAATCTTCACGGTATATGTGGATCTCAGTTCATAGACTTGCAAACTATCAGAAAAAATCATTTAACAGTGAATGTATGTAGCGAAAAGGAAAGAATAGTATTTTAGAATAAAGTTTGGTTTGCTGCTCGCAGGTAAATAGAACTTATATACGATATTTTACGTCTATAATCGTAGGCGTGTAGAATTGTTATGCAAAGTGAAGGTGATAAATTTATCCAGATAGTTGTGCTAGGAGAAGAGGTTGGAAGAAGAGGTTACTCATGGAAAGTTCAGTTTATTCTTTTCGTTCTGCTTTCGTCGGGCGACTTCTATCGGAAGACTTGGGTTAGTGGAATGGATCGAATTTAATTTTTTTCGCGGGAGTGTCCTCTCTGTAGGTCAAAATATGTAAAAGTGATTTCTCGAGATAAAATACTTGAGTGTTTCAGGCAAGAATTAACAGGGCATGTTGCGAATACTTTAGCGGGGAAGTTATAATAGATACGGATACCAGTACATGCACTATTCAGATTATCGGATCAAACCTTAAATTGAATTTTAGATGAGGTACAATTACATAAGTGTCTAGTCTTATTGGTCTTTGTAGCATGACTTTGAACATTTGATAATATCAGAGAATTTTTTATGAATACTTAATCAATAATGAGTTTCTGAAATACTTATAACAGGGACAAGATTTTGGATTGACTTTTAACTATTAACTTTATAATAATCTATATTATATGAAAGGGGACTTAGAATACTAGGATTAATATTCTCATTTTAACAGAGAAAATGAACAACGAACTTATTATTCTGAATAGTAGAAAATATGAAAGATCGAATTTTTTTTGCGGAATTTAGGGGAGGATTAATGAAGTATAGGGGGAAATATGACTAATATTGATGTGAAGATGAACATACTGTAAGATACAATACTCATCATGTGGCTAATAGCAAGTAAATGGACTTGTAGTTTTGGGGTAATTTAGAGAGAGCTAGGACATTTATCAAATCTCTTTAGAAATGATAGTTAATACTTTTTGCCGGGTGTGTCGACTCGTTTAAATAACTAGCATACACTAGCTTAGGTATTTTGACTTTATGCGAATAACAATGTTGCATTTTGGTATCAAGATATTGTGGAGTCATTTCCGTGAAAATAATGAATGTTTCGAAATCTTATCTTTATGTACTGAAACGCTATTGATTTCTCCTCACATTGATTAGAGAGCTAAAAGTCTCTAACTACACTACAAGAACATTTGAGTTCTCTCTTTGCTTGGCTACTGACTAATATATGCAACGTTAAAGTGTTTTCGAACAGTCGTTGTGACATTTGTTATATTCTATTTATTCAGAATAGACAATACTCGGCCAGTATTAAATTTAACGAGAGCATCGGATTAAGTTCGGGATGAGAATTAGTAACGTTTGTTTTGTTATTGTGACGAAATTTTTTTTAGCCGACTACTGTAATTGTAGGATGAATTTGGGTTGTCTATAATTTTTTTTTATTTCATATGGATTTCTTAACGGTTATGTTGAGGATTATACACTTAGGCGCAATACCCAATGGGCGAGAGAGTAGCTGTTCAAAAGTAGTTTTGTTAAAGGAAGATTGTGCATTTACACTGACTTGCTGGCTGATTGGCAACAAAATCATTACATTCTTTAATGGGTAATTACTTATATTTTTGAACATTTGTTCTTAGATATTTGTAGTATATTAGAGCGCTAGTTATGGTTACTTAGCTTAGGAGGAGTCACTATGTACAACAGTATTGGTTTTGAATCTTGGTGGAAATTAAGCTGAACCGTGTTATGATCGATATTAGCTAAATAAGTATAAAATGATTTGTATTACTTTTCGTCTTGGATTATCGAAACACTAATTTTCAGCGCATAAATCCTGGGTATAATTAAAACAGAACATAACTACAGGCCCTTCTCCTAAAATTCGTGATATAACCACTTTTCAAGTGGTTAGGCCGGATCAATTTGGTAAAAGTTATGAGACAGTTGAATGATAGGACGGATTTAAAAGATTGACGAAATTCAAGAGGGGTGGAACATCAGCAACTAGGAACTACTCAAGATGGGAGATTGGCGCGTTATACAATAGGACGAATAATAGAACGGGGTGTGTTCGAAAATAGAATAAAAATGCTCCTCATTTCTTCGTCGCAGAAAACTTATCGCACAACTCTTCAAATTACGACTTCTAGGGATCTGTCGACATTATAGTAAGGGCAAAAAGATTTCACTCTTCGGCGGTTCTCATAAATAATTGGTTTTAGTTTTTAGATGTTTTTTACATTCAGGTCTTGAGATATTGATTTGGTTCTAGTTTTAGTGGTTGTGTGTCCAATAATTTTATAGTTTTGATAAAATTTGAAGATTTTAGTATTTAGTTCTTTTAATGTTTTGTTATATGGTTATTTGACTTTAGACAATTTTAGCGTGTATTATGTGTTTTGATGAATATGGTGGATAGATTTAGGCTGTTAATGATGGTGTGTTTTTAATTGGTTTCCTCTGTGGGGTATTTGCCTCGTAAGTCTAGTTTTTCCTTGTTCTTGATCGGTATATTCGCGTATCGCACGCGTTAGATATATTCACCGTTCGGACGAATTGTAATGGGTTAGTTCAACTGCCAATAGTCTCTTGATCAGACTTTCAGTTTCTGACAGCTTAGAAATTGCTCGCGTTCAATCTTATATTATTAGTTGTTATAATAATAAATTTTGCTATCAGAATGCTTGTCAGATCTGCATAGGTCATGTCGGTTTGGATCGTTAGTATACTCATGCGTTAGAGTTAGGGCTATCAGTATTTTTGGTTTGTTCGGAACAAATGGCGCTTAATTGTGTGTTTTTATCCGAGATATTTCGCTTTGTATGGCGGTCAGGTATTTTCTCGGCTATATGGCAGATCGTGAATTAATTTGAAATTATATCACTTTTTGGGTTACTAATTTTGGCGGGATATTCTGTTTAAGCAGATGTTAAAATTGTTGGCGAATTTTGGGGAAATATGGGTAATAGTTTAGGAATGTGCATTAAAGTTTTAGGTACCTTCGGGATTTCGGCGACAACATTTTGAGTTTAACTATCTGTCGTCTCTATATATCGGATTATACTTAGCTACTTAGGAGTATTGATTGAAGTGACGCCACAATGTATCCGGTTTTATAGCTTGTTACCAAGGTAGAAATCAAGGTACATATATAATTGGATGATTAAGGACTATTGATACAAAAGATGGGTTTTGTACTAAGTGTAATTAATAATTTGTTAGAGGATTGAACTGATTAATAAATAGCTTTGTCTGTACTGGGGGTCAAAATAAATTGTACCACAAAAGATTATGCAAGTAAGAGATTGTTAAGCAACTAGAGATGTAAGTCTGTCCTACAGGATCGTGATTATGTCCTAGCCTAGAAGGATTCTGGATAAGTTTTTGATAGAATTCTTGAGAACTTTACAGTCTGATAGAAGTTTAGCTTGGGGTTAGATGTGACGGGTCATTGAGGTGACGGCTATTTTTTTTAGCAATTAATAGATTGGAGCTTATTGTGAGAAATCGGACGCCTAACAGTTGCTCCTTAGCCATATTGATTGTATCTCACTCTTAAAATAACATCTATAAAACTCATTGCTTACTTGCTAGCAGTCACAAGTTCATTTTTTCACTTATAATTCACCAATTGCTTACGTTGAACCTCTTTAATGAGTTACAAATAGTGTGGTAATTAAGATTTCTGTCTTTAAACAATGAGCTTATGCTTTCTAAAGAGATATAAGAGTTTGCGAGAGTTATAAGCTTTTTCTATATTGGATATGTGAGGATTAGATGAAGTATAGGACATGTGCGGTGGACTGGTTGGTGATACAGATGCATTACTCTACTTCTCGGATAGGTAGAGATTGACTCTTATTCATTCATTCAAATCCACTACATAGTGATCTCTCATTAGTTAGAGTTATCAAAAATGTTTATCTATTGGGGGGAGTTGCTGAGGGAGCTAAGGGATTCGGGATGTTCATTGGTGTATTGGGTGGTGTAGGAGAGGCGGGGAGTCAAAAAAAAAAGAGAGGGTTTGTCAAATTAACTTTAGAATATTGGGGACAATCAGCTCATGACGAAGTTTTTTTTTCTGATGGGGTATAGTTCGAAAAATTTTGGAGTATCTGGATAAGTGATGGAATTTTTCGGGTTAAATATCAAATTAAAGTTTTTGTATGTTATTGAAGTTTAGGCATAGTGGATAAAGTTTTGCATTATGTCTCTTCTACACCTCATTTTAGAATATTTGTGGGTTTTGGAATTATGGGGTCCAGAGGATGAATACTTTGAACGAATTTGTCATACTTTTGATCACTTAAAAAGCTAAGTCGTCGTTGATTTTCTCTTTGATATAGGTTTGCTTGTGATATGTTTTGGTAGTATGCTAGGATCATAAGGGGTGTGTTTTATATAGGTAAATTGATTTATATTGTGCTGTAGAATTTTTGATTTTGTTTAAAGATTTTCTCTGTAAATCGTTTATTAGAAGTTTGTCACATCGGCTGATCATGGGTAAAGAATTCTTGCTATTTCGTCAAAGGGAAATATTATGGTGTTATAAAGGTATAATGGGAGTGTGAAAATATAGAGATGACTCTGCATTGATACTAAACAAACATCGGTTGGTTAAATCTTAGGTAAAATATTTGGATAGTCTTGTATAACTTTATAAAATGGATTGATATATGATATTTTAGGTTATACCGAAGAAGAAAAAATATATAAATATTTTTGAAAATAGCGATTTTCAAGATCAATATCTGAGATGATCCGTATTCGAATATGATCTAAATACTTGATTTTCATATAGTTTCCTTTCTCTTTTCCAAGAATGTTTCGTCGTGGTTTAAAACGAAAGAAGAAGACTTCACTTTATCAGAAGAAGCTGGATTTTTGGTCATCCGGTTTCAGAACTCAACAGTATTAATTTAAGGAGAGATATGACATACACGTGTCAAAGATTGATCTTCGTACTGCTTGTATTATTAATTTCTCTTACGTTGTTGTGTTTTGTCGACGATTTTAAGTAGCTTTTTAGCAATCAATTATTGGTTTCGTTAAGATTGGTTGCGTCAAAGGAAAATTTATGTGATTTTATTAGCGAAGTTTGTTTTGACAGAATTCTAGGAAGCTTTACATAGTAAAGGAAAAGAGGAGTCGTAGATTGGGACCGCGAGGGGAGTTGGTTGTCTAGTCAACGCAAATTTAAAAAGTTTGTTAAGAGTACGGTTGCAACCGTTGTCAAAACTAGTTTACCGTGCGAACGAAATTCTCGTTAACATTTGAAAAGAATCACTCGGAGATGTCACTCATTAAATGTTATCTTCGAATTACATTTGAACGCTATTTTTATCATTCGGAAGTCAGCATTTACAAATTCCTATTAGAACTGAGAAAAGTAACATTCGAACACTGTCACAACGGTTGCTCGGTCGGATAAGAATCAACCACATCATTACTTTCGTTTTGAACGGAACATAAATTGCTGAACGGTATACGAACCGACACCATTTACTGTCTGTTACTTTTCACGCATTCACAGGGGAATTTATTATAGATAATTGAATTTTTGTTTTATATCTTGGACGTTCGAATAGTCGAATGTGTTAAGTTGAACAATCAAAAGTGACAACAAGGTCACCAATTGTGGCCAATTTTCCAGGAGGTGAATGAGATATAGAAACAAAATAATCAGAGGGGGGTCTGTCTTTCGTTAATACGAATTTCAATAATTTTATGTCTGATGGTCATATCTTTTTTAATTAAGGACATTCGGGTCTTAAGTCTCCACCATTCTGTTTTTAAATTATTTCTTAGAGTTTATTTTTTGTGTGTGTTATTTAATTTTTTATGTTGTGGGCGTTCTATTGTTTTACAATGGGACTCAATTATGTGATACGCTGAGGGCTTTGATATGAGAACTTCCAAAAAATATCTCTTGATGCGGGACGGCCCTGTTTCACATGCTGGACTCAGGTTTAATTACATTAATTATTTGTTTGAGTTCTATATAATTTATTGAACATGGGGTGTGAGAGGTTCACTGTTGATTTCCAAGAGAAATATGGCAGGGTTGAGAGTTGCGCAAAGTTACGTCAAATGAAATCGGGAGACATTTGAGTATTCATTTCGGGAAGGAACATATAATGCAGGAAATGAGGATTTACGTATTAGGATAAGAGTAAAGTTAATCAATAATAAGTAGATGGCTTCTTGTCGTTTTGTTTTGGGATCACAATGAGTTGGAACTTGTGTACTATGGGGCAAGGTCATACGCATATGCTTCAATAAGAATGAGCAAAACCAGCACAATCATCACCACGGCTGTTTTTGCAGGATTGTAAATATTTTAATCATCATAAATTTGAGTCAATTTTTAATAGTATAGCTTTATTTGCTTAGGGCTATAACTGATGAATTTGGTGTACGATATTGACAGGATCGGCTAGTCATCAGTTGCCGAGAATATAAAAATTGCTGGTTTCTTTATAGGAATAGTGTGATCGCTTTGGAATTCACCTTTTATTATCTGAGTAAGATTGCTCGCGTTCATGTCTTTTAGCGATTCGAATTCAACACGAATAAATACGATATTTTGGGGGCGTGTTGGATTGTTGTTAAGAACCTAAACTTCGTGTTATCAGCCAGATGACTAACATGGATTAGTTGTCTTCGTCAATTTTGAACATAAATGTATGGATTTTTTGCTATCTTCTTATAGACTTTATTTTTTAAACTTTTATGTTTCACACATGCATATTGCTGCAAATACTGCAAGCATGTAATGGAAAACTATTGAATACATTCTAATTTTAGACACTCTCGATAATTTAAGATCATAGACATGGATTTGGGTGCATACTTGTTCCCCTTTACTTTGCCTCATTCCTTTGATGATCTGTCGGGAGGGAGAAGTATATTTCCACACAATTCTGTGGGTAATCTCCTCAAATGGAGGAATTCAACAGCTCAAATTTTTCAAGAACAGGAAAGAAGGAGCGGGTTAAACCACAAACAAATTCTATATATAGGACGGGTATTGACGGGGAACGAATAATTTCGAGCCGTTTTACCCCATGAGAGAGTTAACGTTCAAGACTGACGATGAGCGTTCTTTGTGAGTCAGAAATTACAGGTAATTCAATATTAACAATTTTTTCTTCGTAAAATGGATCGTAGGTAATCTCGGATTGCTGATATGTAGTTTTATTAGAAAAATGTTATCTTGAGAGAGGTTGTTTTGGTTTGTGGTGCTGAATTTAGCATGGCGTGTGAGAGGGGCTTAGAGGAGACAATTCTTCGTCACTATTGTGTTAGCAATGAAAATTGTTAGAGGTGGCTTCCACAGGTATGGGTAGGGGTTCATGCATTGATATAACAGGGAAGAAATTAAGTTTTTTCTCTCACACACAATTTTCTGCTTTTTTGTCAACCTTCATTTAAGCCTTGAAAATCTGTTTTCCAGGCAAGTTGCTGTTAGCATATTCTGGTGGGATTATAAATAGACTTGGTGATCATAGTGAGTCTTTCAGCTTTCAGTGGTTTCCAGACCGGTATTTAATATCATTGTTTATATAACTTCTTTCTATTATATTATTTTTCTTTCTTTTTTTAAGATTTTCTGCTTTGAACACTTCTAATTTACATTTTAGGCCTTGATCTCCTCAATTGTTTTACTCTGAAATGATTGGTGTTTTACATTCATACATATACGGTGGATGTAGACTTGGTTACTTTGTTAATTTGAAATAATTGTCTAAATATAGATACTGTAAGAATAGCTAGGAAATCATTTCTGCGTTGTGGATTAATGGATGTGCTGTTTAAGAGACGATATTTTGGTTTTTCTGACGGAAAAAATTTGCAATTTTAGATGGCTTTTTAGACTCCTGATATCATGGCACAATTTCTTATGCCAAAGACTATCTGACTGGACGTCTTAATATCATTACACTTCCCGTTCGTTTTTGTATTTTATATACTAAACTTGATCATTTGGTTTTATGTAGAGAGGCATCCCTATTTCCGATCTTATCGCCAATGAATACTTCAAACATTGGCAGGGGTAAGTATCGATCATTGGATTTACTGAGAGGATTGATTATAATTCTATTATAAAAGCAGCAAATTCTATTCTAATAGCGAATATTAATAGAGATTTGCACAGTTTACCTATATTTTATAGGTCGTCTATTGGAGGCAATCCGCGGGCGAGTTATATTGGTTGTCCTTACCGTAGGAGAGTGGACATATATCCTTCTTCGTTTTCTCGTGTGATGTGAAAAATCAAAGAACATTATTTCTATAAGATATTTCTAAGAATTAATATACTAAGGTAATGAACTTAAAGCGGCACAATTGCCTTATGTTGGGTACAGAAAGTAAAACTAAGGGAGATAGAGGGCTTAGGGAGAGTGGACAAATTGGTATCCTTCATGGGGTGAGCCAAAGGCCAATAGGAGGGGGTGTCAATTGTCTGGTAATGTGGCATTTCGAAACTCTTGATGTGGGTACAACACCAACTTCAAGGGTAAATCGGTTAAGATAGAGAGCAGCTGACGCTGTGAGTGTTAGGTTGATAAGGCAACTTAATAAGCGGGTCGCATCTGGGTGCTCTCACTTAAACAAGCGCAATACGAATACAAGACCTAATGTATGGAATGGGAATAAGTGAGGCAAGAAATCTTTTAAAAGGGTCCCATAATTGGGCTAACATATTTTACACAAATAAAAATACATAGGAGGCAATCTGGGGAAGGGGGTAAAGTCTGACTAACCAGTTTTATTTGATAGGCGGGATTGACAAGTTAGTTACTTTCAACATAAGGATAAGAAAGGAGTTTCCTCTTTGTTTTTTGGTTTTATTTTATGCTATACTCCCCCCTCCCCAAAAAAAAAGAAAGAAAAGATCTACTCTTTACTCAAGTTTCCAATTAAGACCAAGCAACATTTCATTAATTCATTCTTTTTTTTTTTTCTTTTTTTTTTATAGATTTTGTTACGATAAAATAAATGAAATGTAAAATTCTTGAGTAGTCTACGTCCCTTTGAATGATAAATCCCCTTAATCATTAATTAAATTAAAATTCAATTAAAGTAAAGAAGTACCTTGGAATTCATAAGGGATTTACTTGTCTATGTATCGTTCTATTCGATCTTTTAGGTCCCTACTTCGCCTCGACGGTTATGCCACGATGTCCTTAAAGCCTATATGCGATGGATAGACTCCTGCAACCATGACATGACATAATTTGCTTATTGAAACATAATTTCATTTATTTTATATTTATAAAATAAAAGAAAGAGAATGATTAATTCTTAGAGTAGAACTTTTGTTTTTAACGAGGTAGAACTAAAAATTACTATTTATTTGTTAGTGAATAGACCATAGACCAATTCCCCCTTTGATTTGGGAGTATTGAATATACACCCATAATTCTGAGCTTCATGTTCTTTCTACCAAGAGACATGTCAGATCCGGGGCATACCAATTCGATTGAATGGGATGACAGTTTCTCATTCTGAATCTGTAAAATCAGAATTTGGATCAAATCACACGCAGTATACTAGCCCTTCTAATTTTAAGAGGTTTATCTAAAAGATTCGCGATATAACTAGGAAGACGTTTCAAATACCACACATGAGTTACTGGGCATGCCAGTTTGATATAGCCCATTTGGTATCTTCGTATCCGAGAATCCACAAATTCGACTCCGCATTGTTCACAAAATTTCGGGTCTTTTTTTTCATCCCCGATTCGATAATTTCCACAAGCGCAAATCCCACTTTTGATAGGTCCAAAAATTCTTTCACAAAATAATCCATCTTTTTCGGGTTTATTGGTTTTGTAATGAAAAGTATAGGGTTTTGTGACCTCTCCAACTATCTCCCCATTGGGTAGGATTTTCTTGGCCCAAGCACTTATTGTTGAGGAGAAACTGATCCAATTCGGAGTTGTTGATGTTTATACCGATCAATCATAGAAGAAATTCTGATTCATTCCGATTAAGCTTCCTTCCTATTAATCTGGAAGTTCTTCTCAGATACAAGGAAATTGTTAAGTTCCAAAGCCAAAGATCGTAGTTCTCGAACGAGCAATCGAAAAGATTCTGGAGCATCCTCAGGTTTAGGTATTGTTCTTCCAATGATCGTAGTACCAAGTACTTCTTGGCGAGCTCTAATATGATCAGATTTATAAGTAAGCATCTCTTGTAACATATGAGCAACACCAAACCCCTCTAGAGCCCAAACCTCCATTTCTCCTACCCGCTGTCCTCCTTGCTTAGCCCTTCCTCTAAGGGGTTGTTGTGTAACAAGTGCGTAATGTCCGCTGGAACGTCCATGTATTTTATCATCAACTTGATGAATTAATTTCAAAATATAAGGCTTTCCTATTATAACAGGTTGTTCAAAAGGACCCCCGTTCTTCCATCAAATATTCTGCTTTTTCCCGGATACTCAGGTTCAAATACCATGGATTCGCTGTTTGCTTACTGGCTTCATATAATTCAGAAAACACTAGTTTTCTCGAAGCCTCTTGTTCATATCTCTCATCAAAAGGCTATTCGATAATGTCTACCTAGGAGATCCCCCGCTAACCCGAGCGAGCATTCAAATATCTGTCCTACATTCATT
>CM025852.1:7066950-7069450 GCA_003952965.2 Morella rubra
TTCTAGGAATTAGAATCGTAAGAGTTGCCCTTCGATTTTTGCACATTGATGGTTGGAATTAACACAAATTAAATAGATGAAGCAAAGAAATCGAATTGGTACGCTATATAAATACATTATATATGTAATTGATATCTATAAAGATACATATTGTAGATTGATCTATATTAAACCTCTATCTTTATAGAGTACGACTTTTTATACTACAATAACAATAATAAGTATGGTAGAAAGATTCATATATTTCTTTCTACCATACTATCGAATCTCATAGAATACTGATGATTCTAGTCTGCTTATTTCATTTAAGACACGAAATTTGAAAACTTTTCATTTTTTTTTCTTTTCAATCATTAATAAGAACTAAACAGTCAAGTTTAATTCAATTAATCATTTTGACTGACTGTTTTTACGTATATTATAAGTAAAAAAGCAGTAGGAACTAGAATGAACAGTGCAGTAGCAATAAATGCGAGAATATTTACTTCCATAATCTTATCCTTTCATTTTTAGTTAATTCGCAATAACTCGGGATTTCATCCCATAGAGCTAATAAACCTTTCGCCTGTAAATTCAATATTCAATGGGATGAATTACATCTCGATGATATTGAATCGGAGCAATATCATGAATAACAATATCTGGGCTATCAAATTGATTCATCGTCGAGAATTAAATAGCATAGGAAGATCTTTTATCCATATCAAATTCAAATTTGGATTTCTGATCCAATCAATAATTGCTTTATTTTCTTTATCATTCTTTTCCAGTCTTTCTTTTCTATAATCTACGCCCCTTGTACAATCATCTGATGAAATATCATATGACCACCTTTACACTTATTTACATTAGTTATAAAAAACCCCAATAAAATAACCAATAGAAATGAAATGTAAAAAAGGAATAAGTTTAGTTCTAAACCCCATTTTTAATGATATAATCTTTTTGGAAAACAAAGAAATAGTATGTCTGGGTATGAAAAAATCGAATATTCCATCAAATTCATTAAAAAGTTTGTTCGGCAAAGCCCTTAAACTTAAAAAAAGATTATTAATTCTCTCACAAAGGGAAATAGCCCTTGCTAAGGATCCTTCTTTGAGCTTTATTTTATTAATATTAATATCCTATTTCATTTCCTTCGATTAATTATGGGATGCATATATCAAAAATTCAGTGTGAAATTTGAATGAGATAAATTGTTTCAAATTCACATTAATAATTGAAATTAGTAATTGAGGTTACACAAAATCGGAGCCCTAAAGGGATCCACTTTGAATCTGAAAAATATTATATCAAAGTTACTATGTTAATTTTTTTTGTATCGTACAAATTCCATTTGTGTATAGCCTACCGGAAACATATAGTACTATATTACAAGGATCGGGAATAATCGAAAAAGCCAGACTCCATACGGTCTCTCTCGGAATCCTGAATATAATTCTACCAATAATTGTACTAATCTACATATGTCTTTCTCCTATCAATCGGTACTAGATGGGAATTCCCAGATTTCTTTGATGATAAATGTGAAACTAATAAATAAATAAATAAGAGGGTATCCCCTTGGGGATAAATGTTTTCCTTTTCACACCAAATGCAGAGATGAATTGATGTATTTTTTATTGGATTTGGATCCGTCGGGACTGACGGGGCTCGAACCCGCAGCTTCCGCCTTGACAGGGCGGTGCTCTGACCAATTGAACTACAATCCCAAGGAAATAAAGTGTACATCATACATATTCTTATGATTTCATTCTTTTCTATTTTTTTTTTAGATTTTCGATATTTAGATTAGAACAGTCGTATTGTAACAGAAATGCGAGTGATATATTTGATATTCACACGGATATGCACTTTAGTGGGAGCGATTGTTAATAATCCTTTCGTTTTTTATAATTTTTTCTAAATTGATTAATAATCAAATAAATCTTTCAATTAAAAAAGGAGTTTTTTTATTTATTTGATTCTTTTCCTTAGACTTTAAACCTCCAGATCCTTATATGAATCTAATGATGAATCTAGATCATTAGCAAGCAAGATCATAATTTGTGAGATAAGGGGAGCACATGAACAGCGGAAAAATATATCAGAAAATTATATTTTTTATTCTTCCATATTCCATTCCAATTAGGCATTTATGGGAAACAACAAACGGGTTCTATCATTTCATGGTGGATCGGCGAATTATTGGGCCGAGCTGGATTTGAACCAGCGTAGACATATTGCCAACGAATTTACAGTCCGTCCCCATTAACCGCTCGGGCATCGACCCAGGCAGAATCAATTCCAGGTTTATTGATAATCCATGATCAACTTCCTTTCGTAGTACCCTACCCCCAGGGGAATTTGAATCCCCGCTGCCTCCTTGAAAGAGAGATGTCCTGAACCGCTAGACGATAGGGGCATACTTGCCCGACCGCCATCATACTATGAACATAGTATGAACAGTTTTTTGAAATTGTCAATATAATATATAATGTGGTATGATTAAATCTGAAAG
>CM025852.1:7076950-7123420 GCA_003952965.2 Morella rubra
GATCCGACAATACATATAGAATAGAAATGGTTATTTGCATGGATATATGTGTTAGTTCTCCGTTGGGATTATTTTCATAAGATTCAAGTTGTGTATAGTGTTAAATATTTAATATATTATATGTTTCTTATAGATCTCTATTGTTCTTATAAATATATTAGATGGGACGCCTTTACCATTACTGTATAAATAGGTGACGTTATAATATTGTGGATGATTATTAGTGATAGATGTGTGGTGTCTTCCAATCGCTTCTAAATAGCTTTAGTCTTCCTCGGCAGAGTTTGTTGATCATTCGTACGTCGGTAGAGAGTGTGTGAGCTCGCAAAGGCTATCACTTGAGGTAGACGCGGAGATTTAAACATCGCGCCGTGTTCGCAACCGCTTTTTGTGTTAACTCGAAGATAATGTTATAGTTATGAGAGTGCGTTTTTTTTTTTCTTTTGGGGGTCGGCGGTGGATAGGTAATACATACGGGTTATTAGCAGGATACGATGCCACCTATTTATTATGGTCAAAGCTAGATCAAGCTTTAAATATTGGTGGAATGTCTTTATAGACTTTATCTTTCATTCCGTTAGTTAAAATTAAAAACATTAATGCATCGTAACCTGACACGGGAGGGAGTTAGCGGAGATATCCGAAATCTTCTCCTTGCATATGAGTATAATGTTATACCATTCAGAAGGGCATGTAACGCGGTTCTGTTAAATTGACCAAGTTACTTGGTGTAGTGGTTCGAAATTTTTTGTGCATAGCTAGGCCAGATACCCTTTTTTTTTTTTCAGAGTAATTACAATTTTTTTTTTTCGTTTAATAAAAATTTCATTTTTGAATTTGGATTAGTTAAAAATTATTATTATTTTATTCTAATTAATATTAGAATAAAATAATAAATTAGATATATAATATGGCTATTTAAATTATTATCATCAAATGTTGATCTGTATTTATAATGTATAATTTTTAATTGTATACAGAATTATTTGCGGTTTTTTTTTGGGTGTATCTAGTGTGTAGTTGTTATTTTAGTTGAGGTGTTATTATAGTTGCTTTATTTTATATTTTTGTAATTTGTTTTGAATTGTATTAATTTATATATAATTTCTATTTATTATAGGTTGTCAAGTCTAATATGCATAAATAAATTATAAAAGTAGTATTGTTAGAAAGTATTTGAATAAATGTTGAATATACTAAATATCGTATTATTTGATTGATAATGTATATTATATTCTCATTCATTTTAAAATAGTGAGAAATACGAAAGAAAGTTATTAGATTTAGAGTGAGTATGAAAAAAGTGGTCTTTCAGTGAGTGCAAGAGACGTGCAGGATTATGGAATAATAAAGTGATAGGGTAGGATGAAAAGAATTTGTTTGAAGCGCTTGTGTTCATATTTTCTTAGTTTTAGCGATTTGGGGAGTATGTTGTCATTTTCTCATGCATCGTTCACTAGACATGATAAGTGAAAGATTTGAGCGCAGGAGGGGCATTGTGAGTTTGTGAGGAATACTCGCAATTAAATAGCGAAAAGAGTGGGATTAAGAAAGAGGTATAGGTAGTTAGTAATATTCTTTTAAAAGTTTCATTCCACGCGTATAAAAATGACTATAATTCAGGTTCTCATAATTAGAGTAGATGGATACCGTCTGGAATAATGCAAAATTTTTTCCGTTACTCGCGCTGTGGCGATACCATAGAGCTAGCGGAAGAGTGGAAAGCTTCGCGACTAAGGAGTACAATATAACTACAGTCACGTATACTTTTGTGATGAAGTAGCATTATGATGAGTGCGAAAAGCGATATGTGTGTGTAGAGGAATAAGTGTCTGTATTACATAGAGTGATAACTTCACAATAAAGAACTATAATATCCTTATGTGTCTGGATTGTCCTTGTATGCAGTGTGAGTGGGACCGATATACAATTTGTTATCGGTGTCCATATATAAGATTTTATGGGTAGGAATTAATTAGTGGTATAGATGTAGGGACTCATTATTGTCTCATTGAATCTAGTTGTGTCTATAACTGAATTCGTATTTGTTGATTCGATACTGTGTTGATATTTGTGTATACTGACTTTTATTAATTTTATAAGGTCAGAGATCAAGGAATGGAGGTATATTTCTTCTTTTTTACGCTTCACAAACAAATAAGGGCTCAGCTGGAATTGTGATAGGTATTTAACTCGCTAGTTACGATAGAATATATGCGCGATATAGATAGATATCATATATGTTCAATGGCTGGATATCTTTATCTCTATACGTAGTACATGGTCTTTATAACGTCATATTGTCCCCATGTTCTATTCGGTAGAGATATGATATAGTAGAACTTATAAGTATTTGAAATGAAATTGTCTTTGGATGAGTAGATGGAGGTACTTGGTTGAGTATGTATTACGGTGTTCTCTTCGCTATATAATCACTGTGTCTAGATAAGAGTAGTGGTTTGGGTTCAATAAGACTATAGGATGAGTGCTCTAATGTCGGATGTGGTTCGAACGAGTACCTTATAATACGTTATGTGTGTAATGATGTCTAAGCTCGACTGATAGAATTTTTTTCTTTTGTTTTGATGCCGGAGCTCAGTATCATAAAAGGGAATAACTCGGCTAGGGAGGATAGCCGAGCAAGAACAGAAAAAAAGATTAGATATAAATGATAAATGAGATGAAAATGAAAAGAAAGAAATACTTTTTAAATATGACCCCAAAATATGTTATTGTATGATGAAATCAGTTAGAACTTGATTATTGACTTGGTCCAGCTATTAGTGTTGTTCTTTTGTGTTGCTTTGAGTAAATAAGAGAATAAGTCATGAGAACAGAAAAAAGGATATAGAAAATTTAAGCAGAGCTGAGAATCAAAGGTTTGTACTTGTTTAAAAATCTGCTGTGTCAGCGTACACGAGCTTCTGCATGTCTATAGACTAACTGTATACTGTCAGTAGGCTTAATATAGTAGGGAAAAAGAAGTGTCTAGGAAAGACATGAAATATATTGAAGAAGGGGTATCTAATCTCAAAGGTGTGTACTAGAAGAGCAGGATGCTCGATATAATATTGTTCTTGCGATTATCGGCGTTCTTCTGGCTAGTACGCGCGCTACGGAATTTAAGAGCGCTTAAGGAGTACGATGAGAGTTATGTTAATCCCTAGCGCTGTATATTCGCGTTCTTTTGCAGTGTCACAATTAGTACTGTTCTGTTTATTTGGTTAGAGCTATCTTTCTTTTGTCTAATTCTCATATTTGACATGCGTACACGGTGTGTACAAACATGTGATTTGAAAGCATCGAAAACGCATACCGTTACATTTTTTCTTTCTACTAAATTGTAACTTCTTCTCTTACTGAGTGAGATTTTCTATCGACATGTTAATGATAATTTTTTTATTAAATCCGGATAAAATGTTCCTGGTTGTTGAGAGGATATGCAAGCGATAGTAGCCCAGATCGTTAGTATCTAACTAGAAAGTAAATGCTTTGAGCTTGAGAAGCTCTTCTTTGGTCTAGTTATGTGGCGTATAATCTTCTAGGTTATTAGAACGGCTATAAATTTGTATCTACCAGCTATAATACAAGCAACAAGCTAAAAATACAAACCATAAAACTTCAAGAATAAAGCAGTCATTAACAGTAGAGATAAGACTGTGATTCCTACATCAGACCATAAAAATCTAGTGCACGGCGCGCCCGGATGAAAGATTAAAGGTCTCGTGTCTAATTATGCAGATTCCTCAAGTAGGATATATTGATCTATTATGTGCAACCGGCTAGAGCATACATGCCCTTTCAATTGTTATTAATATATGACGCGAAGATCGTATTAGCTCTACATCTCATAGAACGAATTCCGATGACTTCTACTCGCTAAAAGTGGCAGATTGTTATAAAGAAATAAAATAACCAATATAGTAAGAAACAATTGTGACTTAAGGGTGCCATGTTTGGTAAGGTTGGTTCTACTGGTATTCGACAGTATAGCTCGCCATCCCAGGTTGGGTGGTTCTAGGTATCATATAGTGCTCTCTCTAAATCCGAACGTGTGGTCTTGACAAGCTAGAGTAAGAGTAAGAAAAGCCGAAAATAGTATTATACAATACATCTAAAGATGAAAATACCCAAAAATGTTGTTAGTGTTGGGCACTTTAATTGTCTATCTTTCCTATTTATCTTAGGAAAGAGAGAAGTGAGGAGAGGGAAGAATACTTCAGAGTTACTTATACTCCATGGAGTAACCCTAGAGAAAGTGTCAGATGGAATAGATTCGACATTATAGCAAACTATGAAAGAAGATAGGATAGGAAAGTGATATACGTATCGAGATCAACAGATAGCATATGGGAAAATATGGGTATTACTAAAATTATTCTTGTATAAGTATAGGCTGCTCACTGGGTTCGGGGGTGTTGCTGAGTGGAACAGAGTCTCCATGCAAAGCATCAGTGGAAAACATTTGAAGAGTATGGGTATGAGTTGTGGAGTATGGGTAAAGATATTTAGATTTGGCATTCATTAAAAGATGGGCTTTGTTGTATGGAGCTGGTGTATCGAATGTAGTACCAATTTCTATAAAGATACAGGATTTGCTGTAGATCCTCCGGCCCAGGAATTACGATTAATCGGCATGAGGCTACATGAGCTTCCCAGTAATTACCCGACTACTGTATAGGGACGGGTCATGGATTGGTCTTGGCGCCCCGGCAAGCGAATCTCGCGCGGTGGGTATATTTGTCACGACCGCCCACTTAAGGCTACACATGTTCTATTTATATGGTAAGTGTTGTTATTTCCTCACGCGTGTTGGTAGGTTGTACGCTTCCTTCTATTGGAATAGTGAGATGTTTTTTCATTCGATAGTGCTATTTCGATTATTAGAGCTGTCGCATATTGTGAGACTCTGATATTAATTCACTATAGCATAATGTGATTAGTTTTTTATTGTTGGTTATACTCAAATCGTAGCGAATGCTAATCAAATCCGCTGCTTACGTGATTTGTTCTTGCAGTAAACTGGATAAGTCATAGGCGCGTAGGTTCAAGAGCCGACGCGACACTAACCAAGAGCACTCATCATAAACCAGTTTACTGGTACAAATAAATAGAAATGTAAACCAACAGACATTATGTATGGGTAAAGATGAATCTACACCAATAGAACTCTTGGTTGAGAAAAACGGACATAAGCATTCAAAAAGAAGGTTAGATGTGGGGAGATAGAATTTGATTGGGTTATAGTTTCTTTCGGCTTGAATAGTGGGTTAAAAGGCAGCGGGATGTGTATTGTGCGACTCATATGTAGCAATGCGTTCCCAATATTAGTATTACATTTCATGAGTTGCTGCGATCATAATGAATAGCGACGATAGCAAAGCGCGCCCATACACCAGCGAACCCCATCATATGAAATGGGTTCAATGTCCAATTATGAAATCCTTGGAAAAAGAGGATGAATCGAAATATAGCCGCTACACCAAAACTAGGCGCAAAGAACCAAACAGACTGACCTAGTCGTTAAGATAGAGATATGTTAAGGAGATAATCATAGAGAATATCATAATACTAGCATATAATATAGTGACGAGAAGTCGCATCTGTGTCGACATTATTAGTGTCTGCATATGAACCGCACTCGGGAGCAAGCTTTTTCAAGATTGTGATGAATGTAATATTAGCATAGAAAGGATATTTACATAAATAGCTGCGTGAGAGAGCACGCAAATCACAGAGCGCTTAATTGACACACCAAAAGTTTCATATTGGAATCTCATTTGTGAAGTCTGAGGAGAACATATACGGGATATTACTTGCTAGCAAGACGCGTGTGCAGAGGAACTAGCAAGTCAGAGGGTGTGAATCTGACAGGCGGTAGGTAATAAGTTTGGTAGCCATTCCAAATAGGAAATCCCCAAAATTGGGCATGCGTGGTGAGCAGTATGTGATAAGGATGTCAACAAGTTTGTAGCTCGTGTTCCCACTTGTTCTTATGGACAGGGACGAGAACATGGACTATCGAGAGGAAAGTTGGGGACTACAGAAGCTCGGGGATATAACCAGTTACTATATATAAAGATACAGGTTCGCCTTCCGTAAACCAGTCATTCAGCATATGCATCAGTAGATTTCATCATTATTTTTAGAGTCTTTGTGTGTAAACTTTATCTCTAATCGGGTCTATTCGTCGATATGGTGAGTGCTATTTTCTTCCTCTTCATGTCATAATTACGATGTCGTTGTGTCAGTCGAAAACGGCCTTTTATTTGTCTATGGGTTTGGGGCTATTTCGAGGCGTTTCTATCATTTTTTTATTTGTATCATGGAGAGTAGGTTGATTTGTCGGTGAGCTACAACCGGCCTGTACCTTCCTTGCTTCAATGGCTAATGGGTTTGAAAGTAGAAGTAACTTTTTGATTGGTAACATAATCGGTGATCGGAAGGGAGTAGTCCGTGGGAATGAATATACGCGGTTATGTTGTTCGCGCGATTAGTCTGAAGAGAGCGACTGAAGATGGAGGGTTAACGGAGTGTCTTGTTGTGACGTCAATCATGTGCAGAGAGAATGACGATTTTTGCTTGAGAAAGAAGGAGTTAAAGAAAAGATTAGTGTATATGCGTAGCTCTCTTGTCGCATAAGCCAAGATCTGTGATAGACGTGGAGAAGCGTGCGATTTTGCGCGGCTTCTCTGTGTTGCTATTTAAAACACATTTATTCTTTATATATTATCTGTTGATATATAATTGTTTTGTTGTGATGATGATAAGAACTAGTTTTATCTTGTCTTTTTAGTAAAATATTCGTTTAGTACATTTTTTTAGGTGTACTTTGTATTTTTACACTATTATTTTCCGTTTGGATATTCTATAATGATTTCTCGTATCATTATTACGTTTATTACTTTCATTTTCATTTTCTTTTATTTTCCTTTTTATTTTTTCATATGAATATACAACTCGAAAGTATATCGTTCTCGGTTCAAAGCAAACAATGCACTTTACTTTTATCTGTCAGAAAAAATGAAAATGAATGGGTGTTTAAATGTCCTATATTATTTTTTTAATGATTTTATTTTTCTATATTTGTTTTGGTTGCGTTATAATTATATAAACTAGATAAATTTGTAGTCTTATTTTATCTCGGTTCATGCTATGTCTTGCATGATCGTAATTTGATCGTGAGAATGTGATAATTTGGCTTCATTACCTTAAGATATTATAAAATATATTAGATTCTAATATGATAAAAATCATATATTCTAAAGCACTAATAATATACGTGTTACATGTTATTGATTCGTAGGTGTATATTATTGTGAATATTATTTGTTTTTTGTTACCATGTAAGTTCATTGGATTATTAATTAAATATATTTCTAGAAATATAATGAATCCATTATATATTTAATTATTAATTTAAGGATAAATTAATTTTTTATCTCAATAAGAAATTTTGATTCTATAGTCTTGATAATATAGATATCTGGTGATTATTATCTTATAAAACGTTAGTTAAGAGATGATAATGGAAATTAAAATATAGTATAATAATATGATATATATATTGATTACTTTCTGAAATCAGTTATTATTTTTTTTTAAATCGCGCGGTATTAGTTGATTGAGAGTCGAATTAAGGCCGTTTCAATCTGGTAGGTATAAGAGGATAGATTTAGTAAATTTTGTATTTCCAATTATGATACAACCATCTATGGCAATAAGGTCATTGTGGAGATTAATAGATACGAGTCGGTTCGAGCAAGAATGCCTGTATATCATGAACAAATTTAGATCAGAAGAATATTGAAGATTAGCATGAAATAAGAAAACAGTACTTCACTGAAACCGTGTTCATAATTGGATCTCTATCCGAAATCTTATGTGCGATAATGTGGGTATATGTCTTTTTTTTTTGTAGATGGGGAGTATCATCAAATTATCGCTATTGATTGGTTGTTTATAAGATATTTCGTTTGGTTGATATGCTTGTTAATAATATAGTGATTTTATTGATACTATGGAGAGTGAAATTTGGCGGTTATTTAAGAGTAGATCTTTTCATAGCTGCATTTTTCTTTCTAAACGTTCGAACGATTCATTATTATGATATCCACATAGTAGGAGGTGGATATTAATTGCAAATAATATATTATATAGGTGAATATTGACAAATAGGTGTACCAGAGTATAGTGAATAGACTATAGGGTTTTGCTAATAGCTTACTTATGAGTTATCTAATTTAGGTGATTAGTGTTATGTCTTAGTTCTCTAGAGATCAATTTTAAAATTGAATGATAAGTGTTGTATTTTTTTTTATTTTGTTATTGGTTCATTGTGTTTGGGAATACCGATCTCTTTTACACTTTTCATTCTCCAGTTTAATTAGGCCAGCTAAACTTATTGCGCAGTAAAATGAGAAGTGCTGAGGGGTGGTAAGAATAGTAGTATGAAAGGATCCATAATGCTTAATCTATGGTAATGTAATAGATTCCGATCGATACTGTACGCACGATAGATATGTCGTTGGTAAATCTTCGCGCACTTGAGTAGCGTGTAACATATGGATGTCGCAAATTTTTTTTATATCTTATCATAGAATGGACTAATAACGTCATTATTGAGCGGTTACATATGAGTTTTCTATGTTGTTAGAAGTATTATATGCTTACTCAAGTATAGTATAATAAGATATACTTTATTCTAGTTCGTGATGATAATGAACTTCTATACTTTCTATATAATGTGACATATATAAGGGAATTTGAATAAAAGTTGAATTTATCTAGTGAGTTATTGAAAGGTGATTAAATGATAATGAGGGTAAAAAGGATAATAAATTGCGGTGTTACTTAAGAACTTTGATGTAATAATTAAGCGAATGATGAAAGTTTTTGTCTAAGAATCGCGTAAATGGTGGATTTGAGGGTTGAGTCCAGAGCATATATGGTATATTCTTTTGTATATTTGTGATCGATTAAGAATTGTTTCCGTATTCAACATCGAAGATATTGACTGCTTTTGGGTTTTATGCTCCGTATAATTGTATTCTAGAAAGAGAGTTTTTTGATAAATATATGTTGCATAGTACTAATTCTTTAGAGAGTAGCAATTTCAATAACTTGTTGATTCTATCTAAGGTCTTATTTATTATCACGAGCTATCTATATGTATTTAATCTATCCTTCAATATTCGTTTGTTTTGATATGCGTATTGGCTTAGTGTAATGAAGTTATTTTTTAATGTTATATCTATAGATCTATAATTTTCATTGTAAATATACTATTAACAAAATGATATATATATTCTAATTGGAACTTATTTAACAGATGGTATAATAATGTATGTTTATTCGTTCATCTTGTTGTCTAGGTCTATGATTATATTATTACTGCGCTCTATGAAGATACCTATATATGCACTTTCGAGTTGATTTGATTTATTCCTATATCTAGTCTCGCTTATTATTAGGTAATTGAAATTATATTCTCAGGAATATAAAGTACTTTATGTTTGCTGTAGTTGGTATTCATATACATCAAAGTCTTTTAAGGTTAATTTTATGAATAAGTACAATTAGTAATTTCAAAAATCTGTTCATACTATGTTCATAGTATGATGGCGGTCGGGCAAGTATGCCCCTATCGTCTAGCGGTTCAGGACATCTCTCTTTCAAGGAGGCAGCGGGGATTCAAATTCCTCTGGGGGTAGGGTACTACGAAAGGAAGTTGATCATGGATTATCAATAATCCTGGAATTGATTCTGCCTGGGTCTATGCCCGAGCGGTTAATGGGGACGGACTGTAAATTCGTTGGCAATATATCTACGCTGGTTCAAATCCAGCTCGGAACATATTTTAATATCGTCTAGTCTTCTCTTATTAGAAATTGATAAGAACCAGTATTTTAGATTTGTTTATCTCTATATAATTGACTCTAAATATGGATATATGTGGATACTGGAAATAAAAATAATACTATTATATCGTGATGATATTAATTTTTTCGCTGTTCATCGTGCCTTTTCCCTGTTATCTCATCAAAATTATTGATCTTTGCTGGCTAATGATCTATGTTTGACATATTTAGATTCATATCTTTTTCTGTCTTTTTCGTTGTTTCTCTTTAGCTCCTGGTCGGGGCCCGGCGCTCGGGGTCGCAACGAACGCCTGGTAAGTCTTTGCTGTGGCTGGATTCCGTATTCTGTACTGCAGGAACACCGCAGGGGGTGGTTGGGACACCGTGAACGCGCAGTAGATTCAACTTTTAGGGAGGGCGGGGGAGGGGCAGAGGGCTCATTACACTGCCACACAGGCGAATTTGGGGGAGTGGTTTCCAGCGATGGATCGGACGACAACCTGGCGCATGTTGTCACGGTTTTTTATTGTTGTGTTCCCCTGATTTCGATTTTGCTTCGTTTCCTTCAAGCGACTTTTGGTGGGATCGCCTTCCTCTCACTGTCGTTCAGCAGATGATTAGGTCCGCATTCTCTCTCCAATTCGTCTTTTCTATACATGTATGAAGTCCGTGCAGAAGATTTATGATCACTGACGTTGTATGGGGCTTGTTGCAGGATATACGATTTTGACACAGAAATGGCACTATGAGCTTCGATGGTAAGCGAATTTGAAATCTCATATCTATTGACAATCTTCTTAACTTTGATTGGTTTTGGTGCGTGCTTAGACTTGAGTTCTAATTTGGTTTGAATTTGGCTCTTTCACAGAATTCGTTGCACTCAACAAGTTCCTTCTTAAGGTGTTAGACATTGCCAAGATATCACTTTCCTTATTTATTTGTTTATATTCTTGGATTTCGTTTCAGAAGCTTTGGTTGTAGTATTTAGATTGACATCTCTTGTTGGTAACAGAGAGAAAGCAGCAGTACTCTGTTTTCATTTACGGGTAACTAGACTTAAAATCTAGGTTCATTAATTCATGGTATAAATTGAATCTCAGATTAACAATTTAATAGATAAAAGTAGAATAAATGCTTCTGGAAGATATTATGCGACACCAACTTTGAAATCAAATTTACAAAAGAATGTCATGGAATTATTTTTGCAGCTCTAATTTCTGTGTCAGAGCCATCGGAGCTTTTTCCTAGATGTGTATGGCATTGTGTTCTTAGATATATATACATGCTCCTCACAATTGGTGTCTGTTTGAGGGTCTCTAAATTGATCCCAATTGACTATATGCCATGTCAATGTGTTTGCACTAATCTTGCTAGACTCTTTCATCAGCAAGCCTCAACCATTTAGGCATCCTTGTTCGTTTTTACAGGGGTCGTGGATATATTGTTCCCAATGATGTGTACGAGGTAATTTTTTTCCTTCTAGATATGTATCGAAAATTTGTTGGATGAATAAACAAGGTGTCCTCGTATCTCTGTTGGTTGCTATTGATGAGAAACGCTGTGATTCCCCTCTTCTTTGCCAAAATATGCTTTTATCTCAACTTTTGAGACATTGGTTTACAGGCTTTGGTGAAGATTGGTTTCTCAATGGACTCTCCTGCTTTTTACACAGTTTGCGAGGTAAAGCTTATATATCCATTCACATACGTGTGCATCTTGCTATCAATCCCATTGTTGGCCCTATTATTCTGATAGACTATTTTCTGTCATTTATTGTTAAGCATTTTTCATTGTCATATTCTGCATTTCTTCCTAGTGAGGTTAACTAATATCTTCCTCATTTTGGAACATTTAGGGCTGCTTGAAAATTCAAGAGGACGTTGATGTGTCAAAGGAGGAAGATTTTAATTGGTCCTTCCTTATTGTTTTGTATTTGAATATTTTAGTTGTTTCTTGCTTATTGTTATTTTATATTAGAAAGTTGTTACTTTTTAGATTACTTGTAGAGATTCTTGTATTTGTTGTAAAATATTATTAATCAATGATGAAGTATATTTTGTTTTATTATCCTTGTTCTTTAAATTTTTACATCCAATGAATTATGATTATTAAAATAAATTTGTATTACCGATTAAAAAAGCATGTATAGGAAAATATAGGAAAAAATTGGTGGCATTTTAAAAATGTTGGCACATACCAAAAAAAAAAAAAAAGAGCTGACCTATAGCAGTGTTTTTAAAAATGCCTAAAGACCTATCGGTTTTTAAAAACGCTGCTAAATACCTGTAGCGGGTTTCAAGAAACGCTACAAAAAAAGGTCACAGTTGCGGTTTTCGACCGCTACTAAGAGACGCCGCTATAGATTCAGTCTTTCACCAGCGGTCGCGCAAACCACTACTATAGATCTATTACGATGGAGCTATAGCAGCGTTTTTAGACCTTTAGCAGCCGTTCTGACCGTTGCTAAAGGTCTTTTTTTTTTTTTTGTAGTGTCTTGCCAATCAAACAAATTAACAAAACGGCCGAGTTAAATAGTACAGCGTGTCAACGTTTCAACAATGGAAACATATATATGGAAGCTGATCCGACGATATATAGCGAGAGAGGGAGAGGTCCTAACCTGTGGTACTCGAGGTACCGTACGTAGCAATGGCGTGTTTGATTCGTTTTGGGAAATCTCACGTCGTTTGGTGCCGTCTTGAACTCCAGCTTATCACCATCCTAAAGCACCATAACCACGGTGACCTCTAGTTAATTATATATATGTATAAGAAATATAACTGCTATAATAGCTCTTAATGGATAGACTATGTATTCACAAGATTCTGTATACTAAATATATGTATTTTTTTTGAGCATGCATGGAAGGGTGACCAACACATATGACCTTCGTTATTGTCTTAGTCGTGATTTGTCTTGATTATTGAAATTTCTACGATAATAGTAGAATATTTAGATTGAACCATAACTATTCTCAATATTTGGATTCAACTATAACTATTTTTAAAACACCGTAAATCCACCCATAAAAAAAAGGTTAATTGAATACTCTCTCCTACTCATGCCTACAGTCACTATTATTAGATATACCTATTTTCAGACTTCCAAACCAATTCGCTACCACTCTAAATGTATATTGTTGATGTGAATGTTCGTGGATCCTTAATCTCCACTTGGCACGCAAAGCCTCACACCTATATGTATGCCAGATGTTAATTATCATCAACTTATAAGCCGATTAAAGTAACGCGGGAAGAGAATGAAAGAATAAGGAAACTACCTCGTCGTCTACTTCTTTGCTGTAATCTTCGTTTTCTCTCTCGGTTTGATTGTTTCTGGAATCGACAGCAGATGGTGGAGGGGGCGCAGAGACGGTGCCGTATTCATGAGCAGGCCTAGGAGCTTGCTCAACCCGTGCCACCTTGTTCACGTCTCTGGCTCTCATCTTGTCAAGAGGATCCACGTGCGAGTCCACCGACATGGCTTCTCTTTCTCGGGGAATACGTCACACGGACGTATTGTGTCTCTGTTCTTCAATTTCTGCAGACGATTTTACTCGAAGATGGTGGCTACTCCATATATGGAAATTAAAATAGCAAGCCGGTTCGTTATGAAAGATCATGTATATGAAGCCACGTTGAATTGGAGACGACGACACTTGTCACGGTGAGCCGGGCCTGAGTGTCCGTGGAAGAGCCCAGACAACTGGAGTACTAGTCATCAAGAGCTATTGATGATCATTGAGTGATGCGGGACTTCAACACGTGTACATCTTGGTGTCAAATCCACCAGTATTTGTGCTGGTACCCTCTGTCTCTGTTTTTCCTCAACTCAAACCTATTCGAAACGATGACGTCTTGTCTTCATCGATCGGCAACAAGATTCGAAACCCCAATAATCTTTCTACTTTTTTGATAGTTCACTTTGTTGAAAACCTTTATGATAATTTCGTGGGACATAGAGGAATTATTATCACTCCATAATGTCATATCCATATCTTGCAAAACGTGACTCCTAGGTTGCCTTTTAGGTTGGTCGAACTTTATTTCATATTACTGGACAGGTCAATTGTGATTTTTTCGTTGGGTTAGTTACAAATGTATTAATAGGTCCAATGACGGATCCAGTACTCAATTTGAAGACGAACTCTTAAGACACATATTTTTTTAAAAAAAATAAAATAAAAAATTTACGTCTAAATTTTTTTTTTGCCCTGTTCAATGCAGGGCCGCCCCTTGCATCCACCACTGAATGGGTCACGACTTTTTATTTTTCAAATTCAGGTAACACTTTTTCATACAGATTTTAACATCTTTCCACCTAAATTCTAATAAATTTTTTTTTTTTTTAAATTTCTATCAAATCTTTTTTCTATATTTTTTTACCAAAATTAATACTTTATTATTAAAAAAATTTCATCAAATCATCTATCTACACTTTTTTAATAACTTCAATTAAATTATTTTACAATCAAATATCTCTAAAAACAAATTCACCAACATTTTTACAAGTCCTCATAAAACTCCAATCCACCTAAATATTCACACTACTAACAAATTTTTTTAAAATTTTGATAATTTTTTTACAACCCAATATCACCTAATTTAAGATTATTGCACTGAGTTTCGACCAAAAACTCTCTCCATGAAGAGATAACAAAGGATTCAACACATTGATAGAAGGCTAAGTAGGAATTAATAAGACTAAATTTGTAGATCTCATAAAGATCACTTTTTTAATTTCTTTTCTCGAATCTCTGACTTTCACTGAAGAACTGTTCAACTCTAAATCCTAACTTTGCTTGTGTGAGAGTTATTGACACAAGAACATTGGCATCCCGGTTTTGTGAAGAAAAAAAAAGAAAAAGAAAAAGAAAAAGAAAGCTGGACTTGTGGTTTCTACGAAGCAACATTTTACAATTCCAAGTTCCCACAGTTGCATGACTGTTACTGGTAAGCTGGGTATGGAACTTCTTTTAACGTGGAACTTTAAAAGAGAGAAGCTCGACTACGCAACATAATGTGTCATCGGCTGAGGCACTCGCTTTTCCCTTGGCTCTTTATAGCTCTCTCATCATAGCCTCTTAGGTGCTACAATTTCTTTTATTGCAGCCGCACATGGTGGCAAGTCGAGTCATTGATGGTGTTGCCCTTTCCTATATGTGATCACTCATAGTACTATGTTCTCCGCGTTAGGTAGGCCAGTATGGACCCCATTTTCGGCGAAGAAGTCCAGTAGACTTCGTAGGATAGCTCTTAGCAGGTCAAGCACCCACTTTCAGAAACAAGAACCACACAGAGAAACAATTAGCCGAGACTACTTCTCTTGAGACTTCCTCCCTTGTCGCGGAGCAAATGAAACATGAGTACTGTAATATTTCTTGACGTTTTGTGGTTCCAACTGCAGAAATTTTCTCGGACCTGAGATCTCGGACCTTAAAAGGGCTGTGAAAATGTCAACAGTCGGGCAGGCAGTGAATGTTCTGGTGTCTCTCGCTGTGATCTGTGCTTTCGTACATGTCTACTCCCGTAGCGATGTGCTCTCTCTCTCTCACTCTTTCTATATACATGTATAATATTGAATGTGTACCTGTTTGTGCGCGCGCATGGACTCTTGTAGTGAACTAAGGATTCTGAGGTGATCAAATGTAGATCCTAATCGAGATACTTGATTGGTGTGCGGTCGCGCTTGCAATGGTGCTTCTGCTGGTTCTTGTTCTCCAGTCACTGATGGGTACTTTTGTTGATTTCAACCGACAATCATTTCACAAAATTAATGTGAGTACGCTGATCTTTCTCAGTCCATTTCACAAAATTAATGGGTGCTGTTTGATTTATGACCTTGGAATACAGAACCCAAAGCTTTCCTTTTGTTTCTTCATAAAAGTAAATAGTTATCGTTGCTTTTACATTGCAGGCGTCTAAGATGATTATGAGAAAATTAATTGATGATGACGATAGTCCTTATGTCTAATTAATTACTTCATGCTATTTTCTCATACATGTAGGTGGGTGATTATGGACTTAATTGGCTGCTCGAAGGACTTTGTTCCCAGTTAGCTTCGTTGAGTAGCTGTGTCAGGTAAGGTATCATGCTTCCAAGGAGCACTCACATGAATCAAGAAACACATTACCAGAGCGCTTACTTGAATAATCCATAACAGTAATCAGCAACATTTATGTTAAGATTAATCTTGTCAGGTCCAATAATTAGTAGGAAACGACAACAATGTACAAATCATAAAACACAAGCAGAGTTTCTTTATCCATATTCTATAACTACAACATCCGAATAAATAATCCGGGTAATTCATTATTGGTTTTCACGGGTCAATAACAATTCATTAGAAAAGCCCACTTAGTAGTCATAGTCATATCATCTGTGTTTGATAACTGCTTGATACTTGCAACATACAACTAAACATGTATGTCACATGCCATTTGTTTGATGGCCTCGAAACAAAGTTAGAAGGAAAAAGAACCATTCATAAATATGTGGTTCAATAAGTAGGCCCAAGTGGTGAGCATGATAACATCCTAAACCAAATAATAGTACTCTAATGGCAGTATAAACCATCCTTAGAACCTATGCAAAGCCACCTGCTAGATCCAATTCTATCTAAGTCTCAGTAGATCCACCAACACAGAACCAAGCTCAGACTACTTGTTGAATTACATAAACAAAGATAAAGGTGAATTGAAGACATCTTATCTTAAACCATCCTTGAATAGATGAAAAAAGCTGGCAGGGTTCTTAAAAGAGAGAATTTCAAAAGTATGCAAAACTGCTCCATGCAATAGACAAAGAATGATTTAGGCTAAGAGGCTGGGAGACAGGGATGCGAGATGTTGATCAAGTGGGAGAAGCTGCAACCTAAGGATTTAAATGAGGGTAGGGGGAGCTCTGCAGACTGAATCTACACCTAAACATACTTTTGCTAGCCAAGTTTCATCCCAGTATTTTTGAATTGAGCTCTTGCCAACCAAAAAGAAAAAATATGTTGCCGCAAAGAATAAGAAAACCAAACTATGCCTGACCCCTTTATCCATATCTAATGCGATTAGAAAAAATTGCGAGTACAGCCTACTTACATCTGTGGTTTCATTGGCTGCAGTTGAAAATCTGTCACAAAAAGCAGCATGAGTTGTAATGTTACAGGCATGCTCACTTCAAAAACCGCTGTATAGACAGTATCTTTGTCTCTAACGGTTAACAAATATTCTATACTTGCAGTTAATGGGGGAGATTCTAGAAAGTCCCCTGTTAAAAACATCATTTCCTCTGAGCTTTGCTGAAAAACATCGTAACACTGTGACCAATACTTCTGGCTGCTGTTTGAGGTCCTTCTCTAAAAACACAGACTTAAGGTGTGATCTTTCCGGTAGCCACTCACACACATAGAACCAAGCTCAGACTGCTCTTCTCAACACAACAAAAGAGAGTGGAGCCATTTGTTGATTTTTGGGCTTTTGCTGCAGCAATTTTCTTGGAGCTGAGAGGATTTCCTTGGACCTGGGAAGCAGTAAGACAATGGAGGGAAGTCAGGAGGCAATAAACATTTTAGTGTCACTGACAGTGATCAGCGCTTTCATCTCTGTCAACACTGATAGTGATGTGCTGTCCCTCTATCTTTATCTTCTGACGTATTATATATATGTGTGTGTGAATGTGTTGTTGCCAGGTGTGCAATTTTGTGATGAAAAAATTATTTTGTGGTTACCAACTAGGCTCTGGAAGAGATAATCGATTGTTTGGCGGTCGTGGTTGCTTTCATGCTTCTTCTGGTGCGTTTTCTTCAGCCGCAGCTGGATACGGTGCTTGATTTAAGCAGTGAACTATTCCATAAATTTGTGAGTATGCAAATCTTTCAGTGTACTTGAGCAATTTGATATTCAGCTTTCACTTTCATTTTCAAGTTGGCTGTCATCTCTTGGTTCATCTTGACATTGACTGTTACTGTCACTTGTCACCTTGATATTTCTCGAAAAGGGAGTAATCAACTCTAATAATTTCATGAATAATCACTTTTACTTTGAAAAATCCTGTTTTAGACTCTATTAACACCTAGAGGGGTGAATAGGTGTTTCCCTCTATTTAAAAATTAATAACAATTTTAAAACAAGTCCTAAAATTGTTTAGTCTATAGTTGAATAATCAATCAACAAAATATGCGGCGGAATATTAAAACAAATATCAATCACACAAGAGACAATAATTTTGTTGACGAAGTAGAAAATCTTTGAACTTACCTTGAAAAACCACTTCAGGCTAGCAACTACTAGAAATTCACTAAGAAGTAAAACCTTACAAGGTGA
This sequence comes from Morella rubra, assembly GCA_003952965.2. Taxonomy (NCBI): domain Eukaryota; kingdom Viridiplantae; phylum Streptophyta; class Magnoliopsida; order Fagales; family Myricaceae; genus Morella; species Morella rubra. The sequence continues at coordinate 7,095,126 of CM025852.1, forward strand.
TTCAAACACGGGCAACCTCCAATTGCTTGACTCAACTACCCCGATGTAATAATCTAAGTAATCTAACCTAGACCGCTTCCTGTTGTTAAATTTCAGCTCTCTGAGGTTCTTCTTATGAACTCTTCAAGAACGTCTTTGTTCTTCAAACACGGGAACTCCGGCAGCCAAACTTCCACAGGAAGGTCGGTTTCAATGGTAATTGATATCTAGATAACTGGAGAAATCTGAACTGTTTATGAGTAAGGATACCTAAAATATTTTCTCTCTAAGAGGAGGCTTGAATAAAGCTTGGAATGACTTCCTTAATTTGAATTTCAAAATCCAAATTTTGAAATGTTTAGATTTTGAGTTCGTGAGACCAGCTCCTTGTTTTTAGCTCTTCATCTTGACGATGTCCTTATCCTTTCAAACTTTGAAAGACTCTTTAATCTCTTGAAACACTTTGACCAAACTTTGAAATACAACTTAATTTGAATTTAAATTTTGACACGAAATTACCAACATTCAAACACTAACGTAGTTGATTTCTCAACTATTGTAGTTGATATGGGAAGCTCACTTTCTTTTAACATTATGACTTGTAACAGAGCGTAGTCTTCCCATAGTAGTATATATCAATCAGGGCAGCTTGTCCATGACAGTAGAACCATATGCTATTTTGGTTTTTAGGTATTTACACCAGCGTTCACATTATAGGTTAAGAGTTCTGGCAACAGGAGATTGTGGGGCCGCCCTCTGCCACACCATTCTTGTTGTCATTGTCATGCTATAAAGGAAGCAAGTGATGGTTTTCTTATTCTGAAGCTGAAACACGGTGTGGCAAAACGAATCTGTGATGGGGTGTATCAAGTCAATGTGCAGAACATAGGCGATGTCATATACAATGTTGCAGGAAGGTCTGATTCGATTAGCAGAATATCGTACAATTTAGCTGTTGCATGCTCTAATGAGTTCGTATTGAAGACCCTTTACTGTTTCAATCCAAACTGTGACCAAGTTTGCTATGTAATGGAGTTCTATGAGCAGAACTTCGAACAATGGTTGCAAGAGAATGCTCTTTTTGACCATCAAGGCAAACATCTGAATCCAGACTTTCTTCAAATCCTAAGGTAATTAATATTTGATTTTTTTTTCTCCATCAATGCCGTTCTTAGGATTTTTAACATTTTTTCTTCCTTGGCTTTGGTAGGGATGTTTTAAGGGGCATTGGTTATCTCCATCGTGTGAAAAACATATGTCACAGCAATTTAAGTGTGCTAAATATTGTGATTGTGAATGGTCGGGCGAAGATCACAGGAATTGTAAGTGGTGTTTTAAAGACTAACAACGTAGATGACTATTTGGATTATCTGGACTTGGCTACCATTGTTAGGAGTTGCTTTGGGACCAAACAACTGCACATTCCAGCAGAACTTGAGTTGTTTCTTACCTATATATCGGTAACGAAACCTAGCCGGTACGTGAAAATCTTCAAAACATCAATGAATACTGAAGCTTATATTTGATATAATCGCTTGTTCTAACATCTTGTTACTCTGGTCCAGGTTGCTCAATATTGAAAACCACCCAATTTTTCTATCCACTTTACAAAGGTTATACTACAGGGTGATTTCTCATACGTTCTTATATTTTGGAAACAGTAAAAAGCCCTTCATTTCGGCGCTAAATAAAAGACTCCGCAAATATAAATGGAAGCACAATGTTGGTACATTCTGTACGGTGCTTAATCACCATAAGACCTTACAGCATTTGCCAAGCAAACGGAGAAAACACTTGCAATATAATCAGTCTGCTACATCTTTTATGAGGTTTAGCAGAAATGTCGTGATGCACCTCAAGGACAATAAATTTAATCAACATGTAAGTTCATATATAATACTTGCACAAACAGACTTGCCACAGAATTGAATTCTCATTTCGAAGGTTTTTTTTTTTTTTTTTCTTTCTTGGTGATATAGGCAGGACGTAGCAAATTGAGTGCAGAAGAGGTTGAGGAAGAGCTTACTGGATATTGGCCTGAGTTCATGCCCATCTTACATGAAATCCTTGTTCACCACGGCCATCTTATGGTTGTACACGATGCGTATGTGGCTGGTCAAACTTTGCTAATTCCTCACTTGTTTATTTCTCATCCACTTTGCCGGTGACTTCTATTCATGGTCTTGTGCAGGGTTCTCAAGTGAAACCGTTGGGATTTTTGCACAAATGACATAGGCGACAGGTTTGTTATAAGGGTCCTATTGCCTTTAGTTTGAGAAGTTCTTAGATTTCCTAATAAATAAAAAATGCAAAATATTAAGGTTTTTCTTTTAACCCTATGCTCTATTAAATCCATCATAAGATTAGCTAGTCTACAAAAATGGAATTTTTTTTTTTGCAAGGCTTATATATATGATCATTCATTTACTTTGCTCTTTAGGCAATTGTCTACACCTATGAATATATATGATCATATAGCTGTTATCATCCATTTACCATTGAGAAAAGCTTAAAACATTTCTTAAACCTTTCTTACTGGCAAATATCAGAATATGGTTTATTATACAAATCCATAATCCATTGTTGTAGAAGCTAATTACGCCCAACTGAGAGAAGTTTCTGCTATACTAGCATGAATCTGCAGGTGATCGATGTGTTGCTCTTATAGGGGACAGTGGGGTTTTGCTTTTGGATATAGTCTGCTGCATATATATGTATATATATAATCTAGGCTGCTTCCACTCTGTGGTGTGAAGGATCCAGTTTCCTTTGATAGTTGAATAGGAACTACGTTACCATTTGCTTTTGTAATGAGCAGTACTGTGTGTGTGTTCTGAGTATAAGTTGATCGACAAAATTTGCTTCTGATATCGCTGTTTGATAAGGCATATAGCTTCGTTGGCCTTTGCTGTCATGGCGTGAGTTAACTCAGTTGAGTGGTGCCGGACAATGATCTTTATACTCAAAAATGGCCCAAGATAATTAAACGGTCTCATGTTCTACAGGCAATTCTCCTAATTTAGATCATAACAAGAAACATTCGTTGAAAAGTTTCAAGTTAACCTGTTAGCCGGGCGGTTTATGGAGATGGAGATCTCCGGCGTTGTTGCACATCTTCCCTCTAACTAAGACCATATTGGCACTGCGGAAAGAAAAAGGGAACCGAGGGGCTGTAATCGGAACCCAAAGGTACTCTCCTAAACACACGGGTTTGAGAGTTGATAAAAGATCACAATAACTGAGTTACTCCGATCCCAAAGCCACGAACCGGGCCTATCTACTCTATTGTTTGTTAGTCGCATCGGTATCCATACCTCTCTAACATGCAGCAAAATGCCCCATGAATAGTTCTGCTAGATATGAATGAATGAACAAGAAATTGGAGTTTCTTATTATATGTCAGATTTTGTAATGAAGGTTTTGTTAAAGAAGAAATACGAGAGGAAGAAGACAGATGGAGGATTTGTGTAGTATTCTGTATATTCAATTGTATTGCATGTAGAATGCACAGAAAATATAACTAACCAATGAAAAATAATCATTCTAACAAACTATCAAAAGACTTGAAAAAGCATTCTATATATCCTCTATTCTATTTGTACACGTGTAAGAATACAAGAGATGCAACAGAATGATAAATGGATGATTGGTGAGGCAGCTGACTCTGTATTCTGTAATACGCCCCCACAGGCTGTAGAATAGATGTTTTCTATTCCCAGCATGGAAAGATGAGCAAGAAAGAGGTGCGATGTCAGGGCTTTAGTAAATAGGTAAACAGTGTGCACATGGACAGTATGAATAACACCCGCTTGAAGTTGATCACGAACTAGATGACTATCTAATTAAATATGTTTAGCCCGTTCATGCAGTCATCTCTTATGCTTACCACCATTAATAATATACATAATAACAAACAAAGATCAAAGTTATTTTTTGTGAAACTCTACACTCGCTTCGGAGCAGCATATGTCCAAAGCGCTAAATGCAACAATAAATCATTGCCATTCAATAATTATACAAATAGGTTTTGCACTGTAATGTCTTTTTTTTTTTTTTTTTAAATCATAATAACTTAAAAATTTCATTAATTTACGGAGTTTCAAAGACCTGAATTACATACTCTAAATGAACCCCCAAAAACGCTTAGATTTGAGCTCCAAGTCTACCGAAAAAAGCTCCAAAAGATGGCCGGAATGGAAGGTTTATTGGAATTTTAGGCCACCAGAGAGCATATCGATAGACGGGAGGGAAGGGAGTAGTCGAGGAGGGGAAAGAAATTCTAAGGGGAAGGCAGATGCCTAATGTTTGTAGTGGAAGCTTCCTAGAAAGTCAAGATTGATGGTGAAATCATAGAACCTCAAGTGACAAGTTTTTATGATGTGAAAAATAGATAAAAAGGGATAAATTGTCACCTGGTCTTTGCGGTTTACGCAATTATCAAATTACTCATTTAACTTCAACTTTCATCAATTTTTTCTTTGTGGTTATCCCTGATACAAGTTAGGTCCTTCTGTCCCCCACCTGTCTACAAACTCAACTGGTATTTTATGTTCAACCGACATAAGACACCTTATGTTATTTATAAGTACCAAGTGTCTTGTGTTTTAGTATTTTATAAATGTTAAGGGCCTCAAAGATTCTTTTGATGATACGATGCCATAGTCAAGCATCCTTTATGTCCAATATCTCCACTCCAATTTCAAGTCAAAGGGTTTCAAAGGCAAGGCGTTTAAGGATGAGCTATAATCTGCGACAATGGCATCAAATAGAACCAAGTTTGAGCACCATATGAACAAGATAAAGAAGATGGACCGGATTCGTATTAAGGGTAAACTACATAGAATAAATTTTACCCCTAATAGAATAAATTGATCAAATTTGAAGTTTGGAGAGTGATTTGATAATTTATCCATTTGCATAAAGGATCAATATTTCAGAAGTACTGAGGTGGAGCTGTGCATTTACAAGAACTTGACAAGTTAAAATATCAGCACAAAGGGGAAATCTATGTAGACCAATCCAATTACCCAAGGTCATTTGGTTTCTGGATTTTGGATCCGGCTTATTGTAGGGTTTTTAGGTCCGTTCAGATTTTTCGCTAGTCTTTGGATTGTTTTTATGTTTTATACTGGCTGTATCTTTCTTAGATATTAATATACCATTTCTATTGATGAGAAAAAAAAAAAAAAAAAAAACCAAGGTCATTGGTTCAGACAGAAAAACGTCTGGGTAATTGGAATCCTCCTGGACGCTTTTGTTTTTCCTAGGCCATTGAACTCCTGAGTTGCGAGGGAGTAAATGAATCCCATGTGGCAAACATGTTTTCTTGATTATGTTATATATTGGAGTTCAACGGCCTAGGGACCCAATATATATATATATATACACCCACACACACACAAGAAAAAAGACGGCTCAGTTGAACCGCAAAAGGTAGTTTGATTCCAACACAAGAATCAAAGGAACTGGATCCTTAACAAACAGTGCGGAAGCAGCAAAGCCATTTTCATATCTACACGCAGTCTATATCCAAAAGAAAGATCCACGTAGACAAAATATATAAAAAGATTCCAATGTAGGAACTGTACATGCATAGTACGGCGTCCAATAACAACCCACCAACTAATCAAGTCTTCCACACCCTAGAAAGTCCACCATTGATCACCTGCAGATTGACTACAATCAGGGACACGAGGAGGGACTATTGTAAACACATAATTATTTATCTTTCATTAATTGCATTACTAAAAAAGTAACCCAATATTAGCCACACTGCAAGTTATTGTACCAATATGGTGCTACTTATAAATAGTTGACATGTGCTAAAGAAACTGAGATCGATTAATTAACAGAAAAGGAGAAAATTAACCAGATTAACTTAGCTGAACCATAATGTCCTATATCATAACAAACAAAAAATCCAAAGAGATCAATAGAGAAAAATAAAGAGATGAGAAACATAGAACATTAGCGATTCATTCAGAGCTAATTGTCTACATTCCGAACGCAGATTGCAAAAGACTATTTATTTGCTAATCACAAATGAAATAGGGATAAATACAATTTACACTCTTTAACTATAGGGATTTTGACATCCTACACCCTCAACTATTTTTTTGTCACATAACACCCACCAACTATTGATTTAAGATACATTGCACCCTCCTTTTTTCCATCAATTTTGATGGTAATTTATTGTAACTAATTTGGTTAATTGAACATGTGACATAATTTTATTGGGTACAACGTGTCAATCTGTTAAGTTTTGGATGACAGACTAACTTTGAAGGACTCTTTTGATAATCTAGCAACACTCAAGGACTGTTATAATAAGTTTGAAAACCCAAGAACCATTTTTTAAAATAACATTAAAATTCAAGGACCAAAAAGGTCCTTTACCCTTAAAAAAAAAACCATGTAAGCCCACGAAAAGAATAAATATCTAGTGCAAATCAGTAAATGAACCACCCACGTAACTTTAAAATAATCTAAAGAACTTGTCCCTGTAATCAAAGCAATAGTGAATCCTGCAAACCTGTCTCAATTCCATTTTGTGAGAAATATCCCTGTGGCTTCACTTGAGGATCCTGCAAAAGATAATCAATATCACATTTTTGAGAAGCTGAAGAAATGGAAAGGCTAGTATTGTGTTTTAACAGACACATACGCATCATGTACAACCATGAGATAGCCATGGTCAACAAGGACTTGATGTAAGATGGGCATGAACTCAGGCCAGTATCCAGTAAGCTCTTCCTCAACCTCTTCTGCAGTCAATTTCTTACCCCCTAGCTATATCACCGAAAAGGGGAAAAAAAAACCAACAAGATAATATCAAATCTTGCCATGAATCTATTACAAGTTTTTATGAACTTACGTCCGATTAAAATGTCTTAAGGTGCACCACAATATTTCTGCCAAACCTCATAAAAGATGTAGCCGACTGATTATACTGAAAGCTACTGGCTCCAAGCTCTTATAGCAATTAAGCACCATACTAAAAGTCCCAACCTTGTGCTTCCAATTATATTGGGAAGTTTTTCATTTAGTTCCAACTGAAGGACATTTCTTCTTTCCAAAATACAAGAAGGTAAAGCAATCACCCTGTAGCACAATCTTTGTAAAGGGGACAGAAAACTTGGATGATGCTCGATATTGAGCAACCTGGACCCGATCGTCACTAAGTTAGAAAGAGGTTCTAAATCAGAAATATGTGTGTGCAGGTGTAGGTATTCTGGATAGTTGATCTACCTACCGGCTGGGTTCTGTTGTCGAAATGTAGGTGAGAAGCAACTCAAGTTCTGTTGGAATGGTCTGTTGTTCCTACGAAAGCAACTTCTAACAATGGCCAAGCTCAAATAATCATCCACATACTTTTTGAGACTTCTTTCACCATCCCGTAATCTTCCCTCGACCATTGACAATCACAATATTTAACTCACTTAGGTTGCCATGACATCTGTTTTCCACCTGGTGGAGATAACCAATGCCCCTTAAAACATCCCTGTCACGTAGACAAAGAAGAAAAAAGTTAAAATCTAGAGAAAGGTTTTGATGAATACAAAATAATTTAAACATTACCTAAGGATTTGAAGAAACTGTGGATTCAAATTTTTCCTTGATGATCAAAGAGAGAATTCTCAAGCAACCACTGTTTAAAATTTTGTTAGTGATCACGTAGCAAACTTGGTCACAGTTCGCATTGAAATAATAAAGATTCCTTAACACGAACTCATTAGAGCATGCAGCTGCTAAATCATAGGATTCTCTACTTATTGAAGGAACCATGGAACACATTATATATGACATCCCCTACGTTCTCTACGTTGACTTGATACACCCCATCACGGATTCGTTTCACAACATCATATTTCAGCTTTTGAATCATGAAACCACATGTTGCTTCCGATATTTTATGGCAATGGCAAGAAGTATGGTGCGCCCTAGGGCCCAACAGTCCACTGAGGCCAGAATTCATAACCTGTGACAATTACGAGGAAACTACAAAATTAAAGGTATTTGTTTGTACAGTAGTAGTGGAAATAGAATTGTACTAATGGATGAACAAAGTGCTGACTTGAAATAAATGCCATAAGGCTTTACTTGGAATAGATGTCCGTCTTGTGGGTTTGCAGTTATCAATGAAGAATATAGCCCTAGCTCCTAGTTGTTATGGTGCTATTGTAAGACATAACTTTCAAAGACCTTGGATTCAAATCGTGTATATTACAAACAAAAAATTAAGCAGTTGAGGAGAAGACAATGTTTGTTTTGAGTTGGTTACACACTCTTTGAAAACCATCAATATGATCAGACAGTAATAGGCCATGTAAACACAAACCAAGAGGTGCAATCCAACTAAAAAAACTAGATAGTATAGTGAATGGAAATCAATTTATGTGTTACTGATCAAATTGCTTGAGGAAGCAGGAAGGTTAAGCATACTCACAATTTTCTGTAATACACGGCTTAAACCAAGAAAAGTATCCGTCCTTGATTGAACAACAAAAGCCACCAGAAGCACAATTGCAACCGCAACCAGACAGTAATTAAGTATCTCAATTAGAACCTACATCTCATCAACCATAAATCATGAGTTGGTCGCAAAAAAGCAGGCCCACACATCACGCATTTGAGCATAAACAATCAAAGATAGAGAAAGAAAGACAGTACATTACTAACAGAGTAGATGAAAGCAAAAGCGCAGATCACTGACAGAGGAACCAAAACGTTTACTGCCTCCCCGTTTCCTGGCATTTTCTCTTTTTTCTTCAGGTTTGAGCAAACCCTATTAGTTCTCAGAGAACTTCTGCAGTGAAAACCCAACAATCAGAAATTGAGCATGCTTCTGTTGTTTGCCATGAAGAAAAAATATTCTCTGCTTGTTTCTGTATGTGTCCCTTGCCAATGAAAGAGCAATACTTGACCTGTTATGGCTATTAAATCGAGTCACTCGTGCAGTGGCTCCTTCGAGCTGCCAATCGAGTCCACACTGGCCCACCTAGCATTACAACATAGCATAAAGTGAGTACTTAAAAATAGAGTCCAAGATCAGCATTAACATATGGACATGCTGCTATATAAGATTGCACTAAAGAGAAAAGGGGGGGGGGGTTTAAAATGCACGTACAGGTGTTCTAGTCCAGGTAGACTCCTTTCATATCCCTGGTTTTTCATTTTTTAATCACTCCCACAATTTTGTAATTCATGTTGATTTATAAAAAATCTTCAAACACCACCTCCCCGCCTTTCCGGTGGTCTTAGGTGTGCACGGCCTCCATGGTGGACTCCCCTTCCTCCAGGCTCCCAGATCTGGCCAAGAATGGTGCGAACGGCCGGCGTGTGAATCTCATGCGCTTTGTCACATTTGCCTCCCTCTTGGCTGTTTTGAGTGGTTTTTGGAGGACATGACCCGCCCAGTTGTGTTTAGCACCTCCAGGCAACCACTCAAGCCTCAGTTTGGCGCCACCTTGCCAGCACGTGGTGGCCTGTGCGCGCAGCGGTTTTGTCCCTTGGCCAGTCCGTTAGGCATTATGCAGCCCCCGCAGCTTCCCCGGACTTGTGGACAGTTCCAGACGTTTTTCTCCGGTGGGTCACGCAACGCCGCTGTTTTGTGCACCGCTCGAAGCTGTCTCTTCTTTTCCTCCCCCTTATGTAGCTAGTTCTTACAAGACGATTATCCCGAGGGAGTCGGATCGCCTCTCTAATCGTCCTTCCTCTAGTGGAAGAAGCCGCCGCCATGAGTGACGGTTATGTTGTGTTCCGGTCCTTATGGCCAGTTTGTGTTTGTATTGTGTACTGGCGCTTGTGGCCGTTTTGTGTTTGTATTGTGTGCTGGTCCTTGCGGCCAGATTGTCTTGTGTCCGGGCCCTTGTGGATGGTTCGTATTTTGTCCCGACGCTTGAGGCTGGTTTGTGGTCCTCGTGGTTTTATTACGACCCTCGTGGACGTTGGTGGTTCTGACGCTTGCGTCTGGAGTGGTAGCTGGATCTTTGGATCCGATATATTGTAGGACCTTTGGGTTTGTTTAGGTTTTTCACTGGCTTTCTGGCCTCTTTTCTCTTATGTATTTGTTGTATTATTCTCGGATATTAATATATATATTTCACTAGCCTAGAAAAAGAAAAAGAAAAAAAAATCAGTTTGGCGCCACCTTGCAGCACGTGGTGGCCTAGCGGCAGCGGTGTAGGCAGAAAACACCCCTAGCTTCAAGACTTGGGCTGTTCCCTCAAACCCGCTACAAAGTCTCAACGATTCAATTGCTAGACAAGACGATCCTCATCGGTAGTGCCATTTTATGGTGTTCCAAGTTTGTGTTTGTATTGTGTACTGGCGCTTGTGGCCGTTTTGTGTTTGTATTGTGTGCTGGTCCTTGCGGCCAGATTGTCTTGTGTCCGGGCCCTTGTGGATGGTTCGTATTTTGTCCCGACGCTTGAGGCTGGTTTGTGGTCCTCGTGGTTTTATTACGACCCTCGTGGACGTTGGTGGTTCTGACGCTTGCGTCTGGAGTGGTAGCTGGATCTTTGGATCCGATATATTGTAGGACCTTTGGGTTTGTTTAGGTTTTTCACTGGCTTTCTGGCCTCTTTTCTCTTATGTATTTGTTGTATTATTCTCGGATATTAATATATATATTTCACTAGCCTAGAAATCATGACATTGTTGAGCCTAGCGGAGAGGACGCCATGAATCCAGCACCAAGGGATATTTCAAGAGCTACGTGGGCTGCATGTTCCTCTGCCTTACCCGCTACAAAGTCTCATCCCTATTCAATTGCAGAGTCCTCAGGTAAGGTTTTGGAAGCAAAACTGCTCCCTAATTACGCAGATTGGCCTGATCCGTTACGACTCAAATATACCAACGTGTCCAAGAAGGATATTTTCTCACTGCTCTCGCTGGTGCCATTTCCAATGACGGTACTAAGGTGGGCAATCTTATCTCATTTACTAGTGACTGTCAATTGTTCGAATGGATAGAAAATTGGAAATGTTGTGTTTCAATGTGGAAAAATTAGAAAATAGAATATTCATCTTTACTGAGTTAATGGGGAGGAAGATGGAAATAGTTGATCACAGAGCATTTTTTACTACGTAATGCGATCAGAGAAATTACAGGGGCTGTCTTCAGAATTGACTCGAACCACTGTCATTGTATTTTATCCTAAAAAATGGGGGGGCAAGGGACTGGTGGCAGGGTTTGAAGGAACTCTGGGAATCGACATCTCTAAGGTCAAATCAAATAGCAACAATCGTGCTTAATTTGCCTAACACCAATAGCAACAAAATCTTTCAAGTTTTCTCAAGTCTTGCAGGAGTGTATACTATCTTCAAACAATTGTCCAAGCAATCAAGTAGCAGTCATATTTACTACCCGTAATTAGCAAGTTGATTAAATATGGTGATATGCTCTTTGAAATATCCCAGTAAGAGTTTCTGTGACACTACAAGCAGCTATCAAACATTAATTTGAGAGATGAAAGCGGCACTAAAACCTAGATGCAATTATGGCATTGAAATCTGATTTATAACCTCTCAAATTGGTTTAGCGTGCTATGCTGAAAGACTAGCATACTCACAATGTGATGAAATAATTCTCGGCTTGAATCAAGAAAAGTATCCATCCGTCCCAAAACAAGAAGCATCAGAAGCATAATTCCAGCCGCAACCGCACAACAATCAAGTATCTGACTGAGTATCTCATCTAGCACCTACAGTTGATCACCTCATAAACATCAGTTCAGAATTGAAAGGCGTGCACATGAACATATGGACATATATGCTCAGAGAGATATCGATAGACAGCACATCACTATCGTAGTAGACATAGGCGAAAGCGCAGATCACTGTGAGAGCAACCAGAACATTTACTGCCTCCCCGACCGCAGGCATTTTTCCAGTCTTTCTCAGGTCTGAGAAATCCTCTTAGTTTGGCTAATATTCTGTACTTAAACCCAAAAGTCCAGAAATGAAGTACTCTTCTGTCAATTTCCGTGCAGCAACATGTCATCACAGCTAGGTTGGTTCCATATGTGAATGAAAAAAAGTGGGTGTGCGCCCCTTGTTTAAGGAAGCATGAGACTTGACCTGCTACAGCAATACAGCGATTCCTTCTGAGCCGCCAGTTGGGTCCACACTCAGCCACCTAACATGAGAACATAGCACGAAATAATTATAAAGGTAAAGGACCAAGACCATCATGAACTAATAGACTTGCCACCATGTATGAAGGTCATTAAAAAGGAACAAGTTGAGATATATATCCTGTTATAATGTTAAAGCTACGGAGTACAAAAGAAAAGCAAAAGCTTCCTCGGGTAATATAAGATAAGAAACAAAAGCAATCCTAAGAACAATGATGCTAACAGCCACAATACTAATAATATATTAATAGTAAAAAAGTAGCAGCAATAAGGATCTTATAACAAATACTTCAAGCAAACCTTTTCCAAAGAGTTATCTTTTAACCGGGAGCTCTTTACATTTATAAAGGTGACGCATCTATATATTGCTTTTTACCCCAAAAATAAAAAGGGCCGCCTTTTATTTTTATTATAATATTTTTCTGATTTTGTGACCAATTAGGAGTTTTTCATATACTTTCTAGAGCTAGAAGCCCTCACGAGGTATGTCCAGGAGGACGAATATGAGATCACATGGTGAATAAGCCAAAATTGGTGCTGCATTATTAAGCATGGGCATAGCCTGCCTAACTAGAAGAATAAGTTTGCTGGAAGTCGCAAAAATGCCACACAAAACACAACCTCAGGACAAGTTTGGTCCCGTTTGGTAGGGACGGGGTCGACACTTTTTTAATTGCCGATAATTACCCCGTGTGTCCCACAATCATAGAAAATCCTGCCTTCGATGTTGGTTTCCAAGCGGGTTCCAAATCATGACACATGTTCCCTCTTGCAATGGATAAACTCGAAGAAAGAGGTTATTGTGATGAGTAACTCGTCCGGCTTGTGATGAACTCAGCACAGTACATGGACTCGCAATTAAGAGATACAAATTTTTAATATCAGTATTCAGTGCCATATTGAAGAATACGGGAGTGACATAGGAAATTTGCATAATGTTTAACATCGGTAAGTTAAATAAGAATGTCGTTTTGTGGATCTCATACATATGTAGTCTCTTTTACATAACAATAATGTTTAGATAAGATTAACGACCACTAATTGAGAAGGCTTGAGCTTACTAAACTCCAAAATGGCAAATTGGACCATGCGACAGAAGACCTGCCGGCGGACGGCAGGATCGAAGTACCTGTAGACGACCTTGGGTGCGGCGGCCCACGCAGTCGGTGCCATCCGGGGACAAATAGATGACGCAGGCGTCGCACGCCACTGCGAATGTGTTGGAGGTGATGTAGTTGCCGATCTCCACACCCTGGTCCGGCGAATACCCCTTGCTATCGAACTCGTGAATGCCGTTCACGGTCTCTGTGCACGACGTCGAGGCGGAGGATGGTGGAGGGAAGACTTCTCTGTGGGTTTCGAATGTTTCCATCGACTGAATCTCCGATTATAAAAGAATGAAATTTCAATATTTATTCTTTCTAGTTTTTTCCTCTTCCCATTTCAATTGTTCGGTAGATGGGAAATTGGGGTTTCTAGAGAGGAATGAAATGGTAGGCTCTGAGAATTTCGGTGCAAAAGCTGTGAACAAACTGGCATTTAAAGGTCTCTCGCATCGTTGCTTTTAGATCCCAAAGAAATGCCATTACGAACAGCAGCATGATTTTGACTCAAGAGTTGGGCTTGTGATCCAAACAGTGGTCAGAAGAGTGGCGATGGGACGAGACAGTTTAGCGGATTGAGTGGTTCTCCATCGTGGTACAATGCATGTGCTTTGTTTCTTCAAAGTTTGCACTCTGCAGCTAATCACGAAGCTCTATCTGACCTCTCGGGAAATGCCAGTCTCCCAAATTTCCAACTTCTTAACTTTCTTCTTTGCTTATCATCGTATCATCCGCTTCCTGTGCTCACTCCCGGTATCATCTCCCCCCCCCCTCCTTTTCTCTCTCTCTCTCTCTCTCACAACACAAACCCACTTCTTTTCCCTCGAACAACCACACAAACCCACTTCTTTTCCCTCGAACAACCACACAAACCCAAACGCCACTTCAAATCTTCGCCTCCCAATTACCTCGCCGCTCAACTTCCCTTTTCAATATCAAATTCCTAAGACGAGACTTTTGTCTCCTAACAGAGACCTCCTCTAAATTAGGCTCAGTTTTCCTAATCTAGATTAGGATTTGAAGAGTGTTAGAATAATTTTGTGGATCTTACGAGCTGGAAGATGGGAAGTGGCAAAAACACACTGTAGTGTTACCCACCAATGGCTTAAAGGATCCTAGACATCTTCCATCTCATGGCAACTCTTAATGATACCCTGATTTGGTTAGTTTTTTTTTGTTGTTTTTTATTTTTTTATTTTTAGGCAAATGATTTGATTTGGTTAGTTGAAAGCAAGTACACCTGTTCTTTACTTAGAAAAAAAGTACACCTGTTCTTTTGTTAGATTTTAGCTTATCACAGAAGTCGTTCACAGTATATGATTTTCCTAAACATAAAGAAATGGAAAATTTTCCAAAAGGACAAAATTTAGGAAAGACTTAAGCCGTATATATGAAGAGAAGGGTGACAAATCTTACTTTTAGGTCTTAATATTATACTTTGTACCCTAGTTTTAATAGGCTGTTTGTTTTCAAAATTTTGTTAAAATTTTATGTTAGTATTAAAAATAAAGTGGTATTGAAATTGATGAATGAGTGATAAAAATAAAAGTAAAGTTTTAAAGTGTGGTAGATAAAAATAAAATTTTATTAAAATTTTTGTTTAACAAAAGCAATGTAAAATTTTTCATCTCAAATAACCTTTTTGTTTCATTGCCGTCACTTGATTATTAATTTAGGAATATTTTGTACCCTTCTTAAAACTTTCGTGAATATTGCTTGAAAGTATTTTCTTTTAGGAATAAATATAGTATTAGTCTAAGTGTTTGACGAAAATTAAATAAATTTTAAAATTTTAAAACACATAAAATTAATTCTTGAGGTTTAAAATTATTCACATTTAAAAGGTTCAAGAAGGACTAAAGTCTTGATGAATTTTAAACCTTAAGAACTAATTTAATAAATTTTAAAGTTGAAAGACTTATTTGATTTTCGACCAAATCACGTGAACGGAATTTATATTTATTCTTTTATTTTATTTCTAAAAGTGATGATTTTATTTCACGAATCAAGACAATGTCATTGTCAAAAAGTTAACGTAGAGATAAAGTTCTCTTTTCATGCTTAAAAATTCACTTTTGGTCCAAATTTGATAAAGAAGAATTTTAATGAAGGGCACAAAAACGTGTGAAATCAATTGTTGTAAGTATAATATGATAAAAATAATAATTTAGACACCCTATAATTAAGACTTATAAAGTGTATCTATCGTGACTTTACATAAATAGGAATTTACAACTTAGATCTCCATCCCCACCAGGATGATTACTCAAAATTTCTTAACTTGCAAAATAGAATGGCTTATGGAGCAAATAATCATAATAAATGATCTGCAAAGAGGGCTGAATAGCTCATAGCCATCATACTTAGTACCATAAACCAGTAAGATTGGAGAGCCGGTACAGTTGCGTTCTATGCAGTTTTAAGCAGAAAGATCATAAAAAGACCAATTCAGGAACTAACATGAGTAAGCAAGTGGATGATGCACAGTGCAACGTTACATAATTGAAGATGATCATAGTTCTCCTTTGCCAGTGGAGACACACCTCTCTTTTCTGCAAACCCTTCCTCACACGTCGCCACTGCTTCCATAGCGGCGCTCAGCGACATTTGAGCATTAAGGTAATGCTCAGACAAGAACGCTCCAACGGAGTCCAAAAGCGTCATGACCGTGCCCAAGTACAGTCCCAAGCAATCCTCTAAGCAGTCCAAGACGAAAGGATCAAAAGCTGTACCATTGATCAACAACTCTTTTGTCCTCGAGACTGTGTCGGCTGCATTTGCCAGAGCTAACTCCATTGCAATTAATCCTAGCCCTTGAAGATTGGTGGCCTGGCTGACTGGAACTGCTTGAAGTGACGCTAAACAGAAGTCGTAGTTAGTAGTGGCAGATCGATCTGCACATGTTTTGCAGGTTTGGTCAATTATATCACCAGATGCCGCAGCATAGTTGGAGCTTTTTTCACGAGGGATTACTAGAAACATGAAGAGGCAGCAGAAAGAGAAGGGTAAGTGAGAAAAGTAGCACATTTTTTTCATGGCATAGTTCTTCAATTATCTAGGTGGATAGGGCAGGGAGATATTTGAAGCATTATATATCATGTAGGAAGCTTCCTAGATAGCTACCAGTAGGGGCGAGGGGGAGGAAACAAACTTGAAGAAATGAGAGAGAGAGGAGAGAGAGATAGAGAGGAGGGGTGAGGGGGAGGAAGAAGAACAACAAATGTAGGCCTACGATATCCAATCTAAATACTAAGAAACAGAGATCTTGATGACGTATCTATACATATATGCTGTACATATTTAGTGTGGTTCTGTGTGCATAATGGTCTCGTGTTTGGACAGGAAGCTTCCTAGAAAGTCACCATGGATGGACAATAAACCATAGAACCTTGCATGACAAGCGTTTCAAGTGTAGAAGTAGATAAAGAAGCTACTCACGAAACCTCCACTGAGAAAAGTGAAAGAACATAGTATTATGTATAACAACAGCAGCAGCACTGAGATTCTGAGAATCTGATTGCATAAGTTGGGATGTTGTTCGGCTTTCAAGTATTGCAGAGCCTATGAGAGGGGTCTCTCAGCTGTCCCTAGAAGATTGTGTCTATCTGTAGTGATTTTAAATTCTTCACCTCCACTTTTGAGTCGTGAGAGTTATTGTTCTCGTACAAATTGTTTAGGGCACGATATTACTCGTTGGGCCGCCTCCTCTTTGTGTGAGGGTAGTGTACCCCACTCTCTTGAGCTCTTTGATAATTGTCTTGTATCAGGGGTTTGATCCCCGTGACTTTTATGTCTTTGCTGCTCTTAGCTTCAACATAGTTTCTGAGGTTTATGGATTAAAAAAAAAAAGTACTGCAGAGCCGAGACGCTGAAATAATAATCTTGGCATTTGATCTACCAACATAATAATCTTGGCATATGGCTAAAGCTAGACGATTTCAGGAAAACGCTCAGTTCTCATCAATGTGATGAATGCTTACCAATTTTTCTGCTTAATTAGTTGGGGATCTTCTTACTACACTGCATGAGCAAAATAACAGGCCGCCCAAATCACTGGTCAGCAATTGATTATAAAACATCAAAGATAGTATTACTGAGTAGTTTTCCGGTCTCCAAAATGAAAGAAAAATGCCACGCAATATAAGCTTAAGCTGTTAGAGCAGACCTGATACCATGTAAATTATCTCAAAAACTTAATAAATTTTATTATTTGAATTATATTTTCTAACAGGTAGATAGCAACAAGAATATATAGATTCATCCAGACTTTCACGTGGGAGAGTAGAGAGGGAAGGTTGGGAGAACTTATGTTGAGGAAGCTACCTGGAAGGACTTTGGAGGTATTCGTTCAAGCACTGCACGTAGAATTAGTCATTGCTGCTTAAAAATTAGAGAGACAGGTAACATAATTATAGATTGAGTTCAGAGAGTTTCCGGGTATCCTGAAATGAAACAAATATCATTTTCGTATTTCTTTTTTTGGGTTGTTATATTTTAGCTTATCTTAAAACGAAGTGAAGAAAAAAAGTTAACTTCTGGACCACAGAAATGTAAGCTAAATTGGGAAGTGTAACAAACACAGAATTTTTATTTACTTCTTATCTTGATCAAATTCGACTTTTTGCATTTGGGTCTTGAAATGGCTCGTTGTCGTTGGGCTTGAACTTTGGTGATCCTATGTCTGTCACCTTGCTAATTGATTTTAGCAGGCTGAGAGCCTGACAACTGGATTTTCTAGATTTACCGCTAAGTTTCAAACTTTTTGTCACAGTGTTCTGTGTCCAGCAGGAGAGGAGGCTTCAAGCAATGATGTACTGTTATTTGATTTTGATTCCGAACTTCATGCAACCCACGAGGGAACAAAGGCTAAAGAGAATGTCAAGAAAAGAGGAAAGAACTCAATTGTCTTCCTTCCCCATAACATAGAACATCCTTACAGCTACATTTCTCTTTTCAACCACAAAGAATAACATAGCTTACATATCTGCAACATGAATGCCTTCGTCGTTTTCTTCCATTTCTTTGGTTACATTATCATGGTCTTCTGGGTGTGAGCCCCGCAGCAATAGTTGATCTTTTCCTGAATTACTGACTTCACTGTTTACCAGGGAAAGCTGATCCATCGAGATAGCATTTCTTTTGTAATTCCAAACAAGCATTGAAATGTAATCCTGAGGCGAAACAAGACCTTGCTCCCTAATGCAACTCTGTTGTTCCTCCAAAGTCTTTTGATCCTCAAGCCTTATATATTCAAGCAATGCCTTTTCATGAACAGGCCTCCAATTACTTTGGAAAGGAGTGTAATCAGTCTCAGGAACAAGAGACATTCTGGTATATTGGAGCCCATCAATTGACTCAGCAAGACCCATTCTCAGCAAATTATGGTACTCAGGTGATTGCCCTTTTTTCTCCTTAAGAGGACGGCTAAGATTCCGAGCACCAATCTTGTACACCTTTGCTCGTGATCGGAGCTTGTACTTGGCAGCATATAGCTTCGCCAGGGAACCCCTTACAATGTAAGAACAAAAGTTCACGATTTTCTTCCGGTTGTCGGCATACCTATACCACTCAACCATTGTTGACAAAAACTTGTTCATTTGTGCGTTTGTGTGAGCTTGTGTGGCATGAAACATTCTGAAACAAGGTTGTGGGTCTGGATCCCTATCCCCCTTTAGAAAGCTCAACTTCCTAAATTGCTTAATGCATTGCTTCAAGCTTGCCGTGACTGACAAAAGTGTTCCCACACCCTTCTCACTGATAATCTTCCCACCCGTAGCAGTGTAACGTAGGGTAGGATACACTACTCTCCGACACAATACATGGTCAAGAAACATTATCCCCTTGGTTATGTGTTCAATAGGAAGGCTCTCATTGTCAAGTTTGAGCATATACTTCTGATCAACAAAGTCAATTAATTGCTTTCTCAATGTTGCTACATCCGCTCTAGGTCCCCGAACACCGATCAGAATGTGACCCCCATATCGTACATAATCCATCTTCCGGGTCTTATCAGGTCCACTTGTTGGAACAAATTCAGGCCAAGATGTGTTCCCTTGTTCTGCTTCCCCCTCTGGGCTGTTCCATATCACATCAGTCTTGGAAGGACGATAAAACTCCTTAATCTTTGTTTCCATCCAGCGGTCCAATTCATCCAGACAAATGTTAGCCAAGAGTGGACTAAGAATCCCACAATGTCCCCAGGAAGGAAGCTTCTCAGCCTCTTCAGGGGCAAACCCAAAAAACGTCTCCAACCAATATGGGTCAGGCTTCGGCTCGTCCTCCGCTAACACCCTCTTCTTCTGATATTTCCTCTTTATCTTTTTCTTCTTCTCCCCATCATCAACCTTGGTAGTGATCACTGGTGTAACCAAAGCCGTTTTCACCAAATCAACCACCTTCTTATCCCTCACATCCCTCATCAAAGCATTTATCACCAACCCGACCTTCATCCCATCCAAAATTGTACTCAAATCACCCTTTATGTACCACAAATACCCTGCAAAACTCTTCCTAACTACTCTCAACACCGTATGTGCATTCCTCCCTGGCCTAAATGCAAATGATTTTTGTGAGAACCGAGCCTCATATACCGGTTCTAAAATCATAAACAAAACCTCCTGCACAATCTTATCTTGAAATGGGGCTGGCTGAGAGGTCGTCAGGATTGCCTTGATCTTCCTCTTCGACAATGACCTGTAATCAGTCTTGTCCTTGGGCGATTTTATAAAGAAATCCAACCTAGACCCCCACCTAAACCTATCATCAAGCACGGCATTTCGGAGCGCCAAAAGGTCCTCAAGAGCCGACCTTTCTACCGAGCTCCTTGGCATATATGCCCCCATCTCGTCGGCACAAACCTTCTGGTAAGCCAAAACCCACAACTCGAATCTACGTATAAACGAGCTCAAATTGGTCACTATTCTATCGGGTTCACGAAAGCTATCCAACCACATTTGGGAACAAACGGAGACACCGTCTTCCTTCATCAGGGTGGACGGGTCGTTCGGGTCGGTTTCGGATGCACGCCGAGTAAATGAAAATAGGCGAAGGAAAGTGAACCACCCATTGTGTCTACAGCTGAGGGGACTCGAATACAGGAACGTGGTGTTGGTGCGGATATAGTTGGAACTTGTAAGAATCCGATGGGTGAAGACGGAGAAAGCGGTCCGATGCATTAGAGGTTTCTTCAGTGGGTTATGTCGTCTTCCTTAACAAGTCAAAAATGAAATTCAGTGGAGAATACGAGAGTTGGGAGCTTACATGGCCGCTGAAACCCCTTCGAGGTGTCCTTCAAGAGGTTGAGAATCCGATGAGCTCAGCAAACCCCTTCGGCTAAAACCCTGGCCCATGGAGCAAAGGGCTTGGGTAGGGGAGTGTAATATTTTTTCCGATTTTCTGTTTCTGATTTCGACGAAAGAAGTATAGGCCTGAGTAAATGACACATAGTTGATTGAATGTGAAATTTTGGTCTTGCAGTGCCAGTAACCTACCAGAAAAGGGCAAAAATTAAAAAGGCGGGGTAAGCAGAAAAACGACATAAAAAATTGTGAAAAGATAGTTGTAGCTCATATGACAGCTTAATTGATTCTTGCCCAAACATAACACCGTCCCGAGCAACCGTAAAATTATATATATAACAGTATCTCTAGAATAACTTATGTACACTTCGATTAATACGAGATCTATAAATCTTCTGTTTTACATAAATCGAACAATTATTAGACAAAAAGGGATAATCTAAAAGATTAATAATATCTATGAGATTTTAAACTTGAAACTTTGAAGGGAGCATACTACCAAAACTCAAGTGAAAGAATTTTCAAAATTTTATAGGGTGAGGTGTAAAAGTATAAAATAAGTGGTGGCTGAAAAGTGTAAGGTTTTTTTTTTTTTTTTTTTTTTTTTTTTAAATTATTAAATAATATAAAAGTCTTTCCTCTCGTTAGTGGTAAACATTGAACTTTATTCCCTCAATCATAAAAATTGTTATGTAATTTCAACCAAATATAAATTATTTAGTCAAAAAATTGAAGATGGCATATAAATTATTCGCGTTTACCCAACTTCTTCCTTTAGCTTTAGCCTATTCTCTCATTGCCAAAGTTCTACCACAATCAAATACCCTAAAAACAACCCTTTTCATGTCATATCTCTACACCTCATATCCTCACATTAGGATGGAAACATTGAGAAAATTATGCCAAAAATAATGGGTTTTAGTATGAGGAATGATTTTCTAAATAAAAGTAAGGTAGATGAAGAGGTAATATCAAGAGGATATGTATGATGTACTAATAAAGTTTTTCAAGAGCAAATAAATGAAATACAATACATTAGTCATCCACAAGAGGAAATAAACTTAAGTGTCACATAAGATTACAGAAGTCATTAGTTCCAAAGATTTTAAAAAGCAAAGATATATGCTTTTATCGCTATAAATAATTATGATATTCATTTTTCAGAAACCAATTAAATGATGGGATCGCAACAAAATATGTTTAAAACCCGAATATTTCAATCAATGCAACACATAATTCACAAATCAAACTAAAGACACAACACGTGGCTTGGTGAGTAGAGAAGCTAGTAGGAGGATTAATCTTATGTAAGTGAAATTTGATTTTAAAAAAACTAAAAAAAAAAAAAAATCTAAAAAGACATGTTAATTAGTTGATTGAGACCCTTCCACAAATAGTTATTAGAGAAAAATAAATTTTGCACCTTCCGCTATGATATTATTCTGTAATTTACATCTCAAATAATTAAATTTAACACAGTGCAGCCTCAACTTAATTTTTTTTTAATTTATTAATTTTGCTGAAAAAACACACAAAAAAGACTGCATGTGACGTTACAAGAGTATATCAGCTGCAACCGACAATTTCACAGCCGCAAAAAAGCTTGGAGGAGGAGGTTTTGGAGCTGTTTACAAGGAAAGTTTCATTTCCAGTGATGAATATGCATCAGAAACCGACAAAAACATCTATTAAAGTTTAAAGAGTTTGTGTTTCTTTTCATATGGGAAACTCCTCAGGGGCAGGATGAGGAAATTGAGGGGAAATTGCTTTCAAAAAGATCTGGACAGGGCCTGAGGAGTTCAGAAATGAGACAATACTAATTGCAAAACTCCAACACTGAAATCTTGTCAGACTCTTGGGTTATTGTATCGAGCGAGGAGAGAAAATATTAATATACGAGTACATGCCCAACAAAAGTTTGGATTTCCACCTTTTTGGTGCGCTCATGTTTCGACATGATCCCGGTGCTCTGTTTTCATCCAATGCATTTTGTTCTCCAGATTTCTCTCGATTCTTGACTATTAATTTTCTTCATAATACATAATTAACTTTTCCCACAGTATTACACAGATTAAATCAAGAAAAAATGTTAGATTGGGACACATGTATACACATTACATGTAAAAGCTAGTAAAAAATGACAATGATTTCAAATGAAAAGAGGCTGCTTGGGAGTTGTGGAGGGATGATCGAAGTTTGGCCTTGACGGATCCCACAATAATCTGTCCTTTAAATTGTGTATTCAAATGCGTATTCTTTTCGTTCTTCTGTACACCTCCCCCTCGCCTACCAATGAGACGGTAAAAGCATCGAACAGATATTATTGAAATACAGGCTCATATACAGAAGCCCTATAGGAACAACAAAACCAGACATCCAAAGTGGTATCCTTTACTATTTGAGATAGTAAATTAGGTTGGAAACCCCAGTGGTACCATATGGGCATTCTTATCAGCGTGCTCACCGTGAGCAGTCTAGACTGGCTTGAGATGTTAAGCTAATGGTGATCTTCAAAATACGAGAACTTCGGTGAGGGAAAGCCAGTTTCGAGTTGAGATAATATACAACTGATGATGTATGTACCCAGCTATGAGCTAACCAGTAAATTCCAAAAGGATCTGGAATTATTGACTCGCTAATTAAGTCTTGTTCCAGACAATATGGTAATATTTCATGATGAAGTAGGGATATTTGTGAATGCAGTTCTGTTTGAGAAGACAAAATAGATTGCTACCCCGGACTCTTCTATTTCTGCAGTTCAGTGGACTCTCTTAGATATTTACGTTTGCGCAATGCTTTAATTTTTTCCATAATGTTTTTTTTTTTTTTTGATCTTGGTCTTTCTTTTCTATAGATGCTGCTGGGAAATGCAGCAGAACCTGTATGGCAAGAGAACTTTCCACTTTTCTTACCTACGAAGCAATGCAAGAGAACCTTCTGCTTTCCCAAAAGCGAGAATAAAGGTCTTTCAACTCAGCAAATACCCATCAAAATTCAGAATTACGTGTTTGTGGGCATAATACTAACAACCCAAGGGCAACGCCAGTTAGAACATAGTCCTTCAATTCACTCTCAGACAGCTAGAAGCTGCCACAGAAACTAGTTGTTCGATTCAATGGCGATGCCACTGTGAAAGCCCGGAGAGGAGTAGAAGATTGTGACAAATTCAGTAAGCATTATAACAAAAAGAATAAAAGCTGAAAGGAGAAGTGATTGGTTCAAGCCAGACTAGAAAATTTATCCAAACTACAAGACCTGGAGGTTTGACTTTACCGCCTTTCCTTTTCAACGCAATATAATATAGTGCTGAGTGGATGAATTGGACATTTCCTCGTAGACTCAATTGGGATGCAAAGGACTCACTGCATGATTGACTCCATCAAATTGCTGAAGCAGGTCAAGTATCCCTCTTTCGTACGGGCACACACATACAAACCAAGTTGAGATTACTTCTCTTGTCGCAAGATAAATGAGAGAAGCATGCCGCGTTTCTTGAATTTTGGTCGTTAACTGCAGAAACGCTCACAGAGCTACGAGGGTTTTCAAAACTTTAAAAAGAAACGAAGAAAATGGCAAGAAATGGGAAGGCAGTAAAAGTTTTGGTGTCTCTGTCAGCAATCTGCGCTTTCACTTGTGTATTCTCTGTAAGTGATGTGTTGTCTCTCTATCTCTCTCTTTGATTATATATGCGTGAATTGCCATGATCTGTGGGTGTGTGCTTGCTCTTTTGGGTGATGAGATGTAGGTTCTAAACGAGATGCTTGATAACTTTGTGTTTGCTGCAATTGTGCTTCCAATGACTCTTGTTCTTCGCCACGGATGGATGCTTTTCTGATTTAAGCAAAATTTGAGTATGCATAGTCTTCGTGCATACTTGAGCTATTTGATAGGAAAGGCAGTAAAAGTTTTGGTGTCTCTGTTAGTGATCTGCGCTTCCACTTTTGTATACACTGTAAGTGATGTGCTGTCTCTCTTTCTCTCTCTTTGGGTATATATGCATGAAGTACCGTGAACTGTAGGTGTGTGCTTTCTTTATTGTGATGCACTCACGATTACATGGGTGATGAGATGTAGGTTCTAGTAGAGAGACTTGATAGCAGTGTGGTTGCCGCTGCAATTGTACTTCCAATAGCTATTGTTCTTCTGCCTTGGATGGATGGTTTTCTTCATTTAGTCACGGCATGTCATAAAAATTTGAGTATGCCTAATCTTCGTGCATACTTGGGCTATCTGAAAAGAACGATAGAAAATTTTTTGGTGTCTGTATTAGTGATCGGCTCTCTCTAAGTGTTTATGCCTGGGTGTGTGCTTGCTTTTTTTTTTTTTTAATGCACTCAGTTTCAATTGGTGATGAGATAGGTTCTAAGTGAGAGACTTGATAGCTGTGCGGTTGCCGCTGCAATTGTACTTCCAGTGGCTCTTGTTCTTCTACCACAGATGGATACTTCTCTTGATTTAAGCAGGGTATGTCATGAAATTTTGAGTATGCCCAATCTTGCAGTTATAGGAAACAATAATCAGATAATTTAAATTACTTATTAAATTGTATTAAGTAATTTATTATTTAAATTATATTTTTTAACACTCTTCTTCATATGTAGACTAGATTCTCCCCTAATTGGTAGGCTCAATATATGTAATATTTAAGTTACTCATCCATTATTACATTTCACCTTTAAATTTGTAGTTAATGCATAATTTGCACAGGTTATGAGTTGTGGCATCAGTACGGGTGACAACGGACTTTTGGGCCCAATTTTTTTTTTTGGGTAACTGTTAATTAGTATTTAAGAGAAATAAGAAATGTAAAATCCTCTTGTAGTCATTGTTATACAATAATGGCGGAAGCAACTTGTGGTTTCATGATTCAGAAGCTGAAACATCAAGTTGACAGGGTGTATCAAGTCGACGTAGAGAACGCAGGCAATGTTACAATTCAATAAGTAGAGAATCCATGATTTAGCAGTAGCTGCATGCTCTAATGAGTTCGTGTTAAGGAATCTTTATTATTTCAATGCGAACTGTGACCAAGTTTGCTACGTGATCGTACCAAAATTTTAAATAGTGGTTGCTTGATAATTCTCTCTTTGATCATCAGCGGAAAAACCTGAATCCACAGTTTCTTCAAATCCTTAGGTAATGTTTAAATTATTTTGTATTCACCAAACCTTTCTCTAGATTTTGACCTTTTTTTCTTCTTTTTATCGTGACAGGGATGTTTTAAGGGGCATTGGTTATCTCCACCAGGTGGAAAACAGATGTCATGGCAACCTAAGTGAGTTAAATATTGTGATTGTCAATGGTCGAGGGAAGATTACGGGGATGGTGAAAGATGTCTCAAAGAAGTATGTGGATGATTATTTGAGCTTGGCCACATTGTTAGAAGTTGCTTTCGTAGGAACACAGACCATTCCAACAGAACTTGAGTTGCTTCTCACCTACATTTCGACAACAGAACCCAGCCGGTAGTAGATCAACTACTATCCAGAATACAGCCTACACACACATATTTCTGATTTAGAACCTCTTTCTAATTAACTAGTGACGATCGGGTCCAGGTTGCTCAATATCGAGCATCATCCAAGTTTCCTGTCCCCTTTACAAAGATTGTGCTACAGGGTGATTGCTTTTACCTTCTTGCATTTTGGAAAGAAGGAAATGTCGTTTAGTTGGAACTAAATGAAAAACTTCCCAAATATAATTGGAAGCGAAAGGTTGGGACTTTTAGTATGGTGCTTAATTGCCAGTATGATCAGTCGGCTACATCTTTTATGAGGTTTGGCAGAAATATTGTGGTGCACCTTGCAGACATTGTTAATCGGGACGTAAGTTCATAAATGCCCAATCATAGATTCATGAGCAAGAATTAAGATCTTAAGAGTCTTGTGGTTTTTTACCCAATTTTTCGGTGCTATAGCTAGGGGGTAAGAAATTGACTGCAGAAGAGGTTGATGAAGAGCTTAATGGATACTGGCCCGAGTTCATGCCCATCTTACATCAAGTCCTTGTTGACCATGGCTATCTCATGTTTGTACATGATGCGTATGTGTCTGTTCAAACACAATACCAGCCTATCCATTTCTTCAAGTTTTGCCAATAATGTGATAACTTCCAATTGATGATCTTGTGCAGGATTCTCAAGTGAAACCATTAGGATATTTTCACGAAAATGGAAGTGAGACAGATAGGTTTGGTATTAGTTACCATTGCCTTTATTTATTTTTTATTTTTTATTTTAAGTAAGTTACTATTGCCTTTGATTATTAGGACAAGTTCTTTCAATTGCAGGTGATCAATGAATCGACTTTTCTAGGGTGTGGAAGAGTAGAGCCGCTCGTGGGTTTTTAATGATTTGAAACTTTTTTATGTATGTGGTCTACATATATAGGTTTTGCTTTTGGAGTGTACAAGTAAAAAGTCTTACCTGCTTGGCACTGTTTGTCAAGGATCCATTTCCTTTGATTAGTGTGGTTTGATTAGTTTGTGGCCATTTCTTGTTATTAATGCGTGCAGTGGAGTTATATAGTGTCCAGACAATCTTTATACCTGAGATTCATAGGATAAGTAAAATAGTTTCATGTGCTGTGAAATGCCATGTTTAAAACATACCATGATTTTTATCACTCCCAATCCCTCCCAAAGTCCATCCCTCCACCATCTAAGTCAAGGCCCAAGTATTCAAGGTAGTAGTTTAAGAAAAGTTAATCATAGGTTATTCTCTCCATTGGAATAATAGGGCAGTTATGCTCATTGCTAAACTTGTTGAAGATATGAAATATAACCAAGTATATCTTTTAGATCAGAAGTTGAATCGATCATCAGAAGAAGAATTAGGCAAAAAATTAGGATACATTCTGAGAAGAAGAAAAAAACTT
Source organism: Morella rubra (assembly GCA_003952965.2). Taxonomy (NCBI): domain Eukaryota; kingdom Viridiplantae; phylum Streptophyta; class Magnoliopsida; order Fagales; family Myricaceae; genus Morella; species Morella rubra. The sequence goes on from CM025852.1 coordinate 7,122,520, forward strand.
CCATTGAAGAGAAGCAAATGAAAGGCTTTCCTAAAAATTCTAGCATTATGTGCTGACTGGTTTTCTGTTGTGAAATGGGTAGCCATACTGAAGCAGACTACAAAAATGAATTGGCACCAAAAACAATAGAACTGCTGATTGCCCGCACTTCCAATGGTATTTAAGCCAACATCAAGCATCCAAATAAACAAATCAGGAGCAGACACAAAAAACAGTAACTTCAAGGACCATCTCTCAAACTCGAGTTGATCTATTCAAAGATTCTCAGCTCCTAAGGTATTATTCCATTTTGACAGGAATGTAAAAGGAAAAAGCAATCATCTGTAAAATGAATTTGTCAAAAATTAGAAGCTACAGCCTAAGTAATGAAATCTTCCGATTCTTAATTAATATCAATTCTGAAAGTATACAAGCTTCTCTATACTTGCGTCTCTCTCTCTCTCTTTTTCCTAAGCAAATGAAACACTAAACATCAATATCCTAAGAGACAATGTTGAGGGGAATAAGATTAACATCAATCAAAGAAAAAATAGCCTCCCTGCTGCACCATTGCATCAATCAAACATGAACCATGCCATTTGCTTCCCTCGGAATCCAATCGAACTTCCAATTTGGGTGCACCAACCACCGAGATTTTAATAAATTGGATTTCCTCCTCAATAATCCAGTCCATTAGCTCATCAGACTTGGATATTTGGTTGATCAAGATCAACACTTGCGCATCACTTTCAAATGTTACATGTTCCCATCTCCTATCCTCCGCAAGCTTCATTGCTAAGGCCTCTCCCTCGAGAGGAGAAGTACCAGCCTTTGTGCCTGCTCGGGCCACCAAGATCTCTCCCTTATCATTATGGCTACCCACAACATAGACCATACCAGCTGCTTGCGAAACCGCCACATC
>CM025852.1:7130324-7301012 GCA_003952965.2 Morella rubra
AACACTCCTACGGCTTCATTTACCGCACACTGAGCTAAGCGTTTCCAATTCTTATCAGCTGCGCTTGGCAAGAAATCACCAACATGCTTATAGAAATCTTTCATCGGTAAATTTTATTTGAGCGAGATCTGTTTGAACTTGATGGAAAGTCAAGATCGAATGAATTTTACTAATTACTTACAAAAAAAATTTCTCCAAAGCATATTTCAAATTTAGACAATATTCAATTAGTGCTAAGTATAAACTATCAGTTCTTCTTTTTTATCCATGAAGTACGCAGAAACCCAATAAGTTCTATTATCATATACAATTATTTTTTAAAAAATAACTAGGCTTAATTACTCTATTAGTTATGTGGTATTTCGAAATCTTAAATTGGTATTTTTCGTCCTAAAGTAATCCCTATGGGATATTAATATGCCAATACATCTATATTCTAGTTTTTGCATTTGGTCAACATATATCTATTAACGGAGATACTTCCTAAACAATATAAAAACTTCACATAACCATTTTGAGTGGTTAAAAATTATAATATCACTTCTGTGTAGTATATTTGATCTAAGTAAGGCCTCTGATTTGACGTGGCGGCATACATAGTGGTGATATTAATGAATTTTTTACTATTAAAAATTGACAAGTGAAGGTTTAATATTATTTAAAATATGTCTATGTTAATCACGTAGAAGTTTACTGTCCAAATGCAGACGCTCGTCTACGAAAAGGACAATATTGACAAATTAATATTTTACAAGTACTACTTTAAGAGAAAAAAATACTTTAGGGATCAATTTGAGATTTCAAAATATCACATAGATCAATAGAGTAATTAAGCCAAATAACTATTCAACACAAAATATCATCGTTTTTACTAGAAAAGTTTGTTCAAAAAGTACATGAAGCTTCCAACAATATTTTAGAGATCTCAACAATCCCCAACAAACATTTTCTATCTTCTAATTGATATATACCATATAACTGTATTTTTCAAATTTGGCCCTTTTTTTAACATAAATAATAAAGCAGAAAATGACAATTCATTAAGATTTTAATTGATTCCCCTTTTAAAATTACTTTTTTTGGCATTCAACATTGTTTTTTTGTAATCGCATTCCACATTGTCAACTTCAAGAGATTAGTCCTGAGATTAAGGCCCGGCCTCCTCGTCTTAGGATTTAGTCTTTCAAATGTCTAAAAAAAAACATTGTCCGCGAAAAAAAACTCTCTCTCTCTTTTCAGTCCATTCTCGGTTTTTTTTTTTAAGCAAATAAGGATCTAAGTCAAGTCAAAATTCACCGAGACCTAAAATGGGGAATTTCAGACAGTGCAGAGACCATTGATCATAATGAAAGTATTGGCATTCGAAACTTCCTTGACAGCAAGCAGAGCTTATAAACCACTCGGAAATTGACCATTTCCAGTGGTTCTTCCCGGTCACCTTGTTGAGGGGTTTTGCTCCCCAAAACGCATTGACAAAGGAACGATGCCTCGAAGTCCGTCACGTTCACCGTCTTACCGGAGGAGATACTCACCACCGTCTCCACTTCCTCACCACCGCCACAGCCGAAGAAGCCGAAGGGATCGAAGCCGAACCCGAAGCCGCTCTCCCTATTCCAATTCTCATTCCAGGTATTTCGGGCCTCGTATTTGATCGGCGATACGAGGACTATGTTGAGCGCAATGTTACTTTAAACACGAGGTTTCTTTGGGGCGTTGTCGCTGGCACTGTATACGCTAAAAATTTGGTTCTTTTTGAGGCAGGCGAAGAAGTCGTTCCGCTTCCCCACGTCGTCGACGAAGCCGCTCAACATCTTATAGGCGCCGCAATCGGTCTCCAACACCTAGGCGACATAGAAGACAAAGCAGTAGGAGTACCTCTTTGTCTCCTTTACCCAAGTCTCGCAGTCCAAGTATTGCATCTGCTGAGCGCAGAAATGCCAATGAGAAACTCAAAAGAGAGGAGGAAGAGAAGAAGAGGTAATTATGCCTGTTTTTTGCAGTTTGGTCATTATGGTGTTGTGCAAGTGACACACACATGAGCGTAGAAAAATAAGTGGGACACTTGTTACAGCACATTTTGTAGAATTAAAGCACCGTTGTTTCAGCCGAGGAGCGGAATGGGGTTAGAGGGAGAGCGATAATAGTGTGAATAGAGCTACTGGAAAAGGGTTTGATAGAAAAGAGATAGGATACAATGAAGAAAATAGGATGATCTTAGATAGGATACAATGAAGAAAAGGACACGTGGACAACTCCAATTAGATGCTATGGCATTGATAGAAAGGGGTTGATAGTCCCTTCTGCTAGGCCTTTTCAAACTTCCCTTCGCCTTTCTGCCTTTGAAATTGGGTAACTACCCTGCAGATCTGGCCAAACTTGCTTGGAGAAATTATAAGCTGCCCGTAATGCTTCGTCTATGAAAGGCAGATAGTTTTCCTGTGACCCAAAATGTATTTTACATAGACTGGTGGTTCTCAAAGGCGCTGATCTTTGGAAAATGTAGAAGACATTTTACATTGAAACAAATGGAGCCTGAGCTATATTTTCAAAAATTGGCTGAGGGTTTGAGTTATATATCAAGCATCTTTACTTCGAACTTTTCTTGAACTTCTTTGCCAAATATTGAGGAACCATGGTAAAGATGAGATACTTGATAAACATTATATTACAGTTTGAACGTGAAGTCTGCAATTTTACTTTAGGCTTTGACTAGTGTCTTCTGCTCTCTTTTTGTTTCCTTTCCGTGGTAAATGGTCACTGCAAGCTTGACTTTTTGCATTGGCTAATAGGTATCAACATGAGGAGGCACTGAAACTATTAGAAGAAGAGACTGCAAGGAGGCTAGAGGATGAGATTCGGAAAGAAGTTGAGGAGAGGTTGAATTCTGAGGAAGTCGGGTTAGAAATAGAGAGGCGAATAGAGGAAGGCCGAAAGAAATTGTTTGATGATGTTGCAACTCAACTAGGAAAAGAAAAGGAAGCTGCTCTTATCGAAGCCAGGCAGAAAGAAGTACGCATCTTGAACTGAGGTTCTATGTGGCTAGCTAAACAAAATATTGAGTTGGATAAAGCTGTTTATTGCAATGCTTGGTAGAGTGTAAATTTTCCACTTAATAAAGGAGGAGAAGTTTTTCGGAGGGAAGGAAAATGATGGGTTTGGTATTTAATGTCTTTTAGAGCATCATATCTGCAGGAATGATCTGCCGGGACAGTTTAATGACTTAACCCTCCTAAACATGCTTAAAATTGGTAGGACGACATTATGCTAGTGACTTGGACTATAATTTTGTTGTGTAACTTGCATCATATATGAGATCCTGTGTTAAGGTGATTTTGGAACTTTTGCTACGGGTGTTTTGGCTTTGGCAGGGACTATCACTTTGTTGGATAACACCCATATTAATTATAGTATCATCATCATCATCATCATCGTCATTGCTTACATTTCCTGGAAATCCGAGAAATCTGTGGCAACTTTCCTGCCATCATATAGTTAAGCGGTGTTCTCGGTTGTAGTAAGACTAGGAACTTATTTATGATGAAGAGTGGGGCAGAAAGACTTGACAAGGTGATATAATTAGCAGATTAACATCACGGTCTTAATTGCCTCCATTCATCCTGCCTCTAATACGCTGCAAACTTGTCATAGCTGAAGGTTTCCTGTTTTTGGCATTTCAGTAAGCTGGACTGGTATATGAATCTCCAGAAATGCTTTGTCTAATTCTTATTTAGTTTTCTTTTCTTTTCCGTAGTTCAATTCAGATGACCTCTTTGATATGATCATGACATCCTGCAGGAACAAGCTCGGAAAGAGAGGGAAGAGCTAGATAAGATGCTAGAAGAGAATAGGAGGAGAGTGGAAGAGTCTCAGAGAAGAGAGGCTTTAGAGCTGCAACGGAAAGAGGAGGAACGTTTCCGGGAGTTGGGGCTCATTCAAAGACAGAAAGAGGAGGTTGCTTGGAGAAAAAAGCTAGAAGAGGAAGAAGAGCGAGCAAACCAGATGAAATCGTCGGGTAAGAATAAACCCAAGCCAAAGTCTTCGAGTGTCGGTTTGTAATGATGATTTTTCTTGAGCTAATGCTGAATCCACAACTTGAAAAATGTTAACTAGAACTCTGATATTTGAATCATATTTTACCCAATATCCTTGGACTCTGCCAGATATCAGTTTAACTTTTCTTTGATACTTAGAGGGCTGTGTTCTACTGATGTTTTTTGGAGTCTTCGTCAGCTAGTTGCTTGTATTTCTTTTGTAGAGTTGACTCAAAAAGGTTTGGAAGTCATTCTCGTGTTGGAAATGCCTTGAGAGGTAGTCTTCTACTGTATTTCTTTTCCGATTTTTGAAGCTCGATCTCTGTGTTTTGGTTGGTCTTGGGTGACCACGCTCCCCTTGGATGCTCAAAACGAAGACTGTATATGGCTCAATGACTTTTTTTTTCTTTTTCTTTTTTTCTAAATATATGGCTCAATGACTCGTTTATGATAAATTCACACACCAAATAGTTGAAGTACAAGCATTTGACTGTAATAGACCCCTTTTTTTTGGCCCCATTAATTTATATTGTCGTATATATTACTGCATCGCCGAGTTCTAAGCGCCACAACAAACTACTGTTGCCTGAGAGCAATGTAGTTCGCCAGAGAAACCAAAGGCATCACCTTCTCCGCATCAAATCCAGAGAGCCAACCCTGAGCTTCCTTGTTCAGTTTCTCAGCAAACTCCCTCGACTTCTCGATCCCTATTAGCCTTGGATACGTAAGCTTACCAGCCAACAAGTCCTTCCCCGCCGTCTTCCCCAAGTCCTCCGACGATTTTGTCACGTCAAGAATATCATCCACCACTTGGAACAGCAACCCAATAGACCGGGCGAACATCCTCAACTTCTCAACTTCCTCATCAGACCCACCTCCGAGAATCGCTCCGACTGCCATAGCCCCTTCCAGCAATGCTGCTGTCTTATGCAGATGAATGAATTCGAGATCTTCCATCCCCACATCAGAGACGGAGATCCTCTCGCAACTCATATCTGCTAACTGGCCCGCAGCAAGCCCTTCCGGTCCTATCGACCCGGCTAGCACGCCAATAGAGCGGACGACTCTCGAAGGCGGCACGCCCACGGTGGACGCTGCTATGTGCTCGAACGCAAAAGCCAGAAGTGCATCGGCAGCTAAAACCGCAACAGCTTCACCGTAAACCACGTGGTTCGATGGCCTTCCTCGGCGGAGTTTATCATTGTCCATGCAGGGAAGATCGTCTTGGATCAAGGACATGGTGTGTATCATCTCGACAGCACAGGCAGCGGCCATGGCCATGGACTCGGACCCACCAACGACCTCACAGGCAGCAATGCAGATGACCGGGCGGACTCGCTTGGCATCGGCGAGAAGGGAGTAGCGCATGGCCTCCTTGATCTTCACCGGGTCGTTGAGTGGAACGGCGGCATCGAGGGCTTGGTTGACGACATTAACTTTCTGGATCATGTAGGTCTGGAAGTCGAAAGTGGGTTTTGATTCCTGTCCTTCCTCTCCGAGATCAGTGTCTTCCGTGGGGAGGAGCCGTGTTTGCAGATGTCTCACGCAGCTCATCTTTCTGCGTGCGAAACTGTAGCGAAAGGCTTCGCGGTTTTGTAGGGAAATTTGGACAAGTGAAAGAAAAGGGAACGAAAAGTAGATAGAGACGAAAATGAGCAATGAATCGGATCCAAAAAGCTTCTTATACTGCACGCATTCTATGGAGGATGATAAACCAATGCCGTTAACTAAACTGAATTAGCGACAGAATAGGACTCGGTAGTTAACAAACTAACAGGTCTCTTCCAATAGCATCTCAGTAGTTCAGTTCAAGTCGAACAATAAACGGGTTTATCATGGATATAAATAGGCAGCCAGGCCCGACCGGCCCCTGGAAAAAGCTGGCAAGTGGGAACCAACTCTTCTTGGTCAATAGTCAATATCAGAGCTGTAGCGTTTGTGAACGCTAGACTTAACATAGAAGGTTGAATTACTATATATTGGTTTTTTTTTTTTTTTTTGTCGTAAAGTAGTTCTTGTGAAATATTAATTTGTTAAAATAACCCTTTTTATGTACCTCTCATTTAGATAGCAAATTTCTATGCGGTTAGAGGGAATACGTTTTAAACAATATTATACCTTTATGTATCCATTAATTGTTACTGCTTTTGCGTGACATATTTGATCTAAGTGAGATTTTTGGTTTGAAGTGCCGACATATGTGGAATGACACTTATGAATTTTGTTACCATTGAAATGGACGTGGACAGGTCTATTCTTGTTTTAGACGTGTTCTTGTTAACCACCTAACGGTGCTAATGGCGGTTAACCAACCAAGTGTGAGAGAGAGAGAGAGAGAGCTCACAGAAGGGACGACTGACGAGAAGAGAGAGAGGGACGAGGAGAGAGAGATCGAGAGAGGTGCAGGAGAGAGAGAGAGGTGCGGGAGGCAGAGAGGAATGTGAGGAGGAGAGAGAAATGAGGGAGAGAGAGGTGCGGGAGGCAGAGAGGAGAAGAAAATTTATGGAGAGAGTCTGTGACTCGTGAGAGAAAGATGCGGGGGGAGAGAGAGGAACATGAGGAAGAGAGAGAAAAATGTGATGAGGAGAAAAAGTGAGTAGAGAGAGAAAGGGAGAAAAAATACCTAATCTACGTTCATTAATAGGTTTCCAAATTTATCACGATTGATTACAAAATGTCTAAATTGATATAGGTTTCCAAATGTATTATGATTCATTACAAAATGTTTAAATTGATTTAGGCCACAATTGTCTTAAAATGTGAGGAGGAGAAAACGTGAGAAGGAGAGAGGAGAAAAATGTCTAAATGTCTAAATTTCCAAATTTATTATGATTCATTACAAAATGTATAAATTGATTTAGGCCACAATTGTCTAATCAAAAAATGTGAGGAGGGGAGAGAGAGAGAGAAGAAAAATGTATAAATTTCAAATTTATTATGATTCATTACAAAATAAAATGTTTTTAATGAGTTACCAAATATATTATGATAGATTAAAACCTCTCTCTCTCTCTTCTCCCTCTCTCTTCCTGGCTTATATTTTGTAAAAAAAAATTACGTTGGTGGCGGTGGGCGGTTTCACTGCCACCACCATTTTCACCGCTAATGGGTGAAAATGTCAACCGGTACTGCCCCCTCTACTAAGCGGGGGGCGGTTACCGGTACCAGTGGTGGTGCCAGTTAACCGATCCACCGCCGGTACCAGTGAACAACTCTAAATAGATGTAAATGGCTATATTGGCACATTAATATTCTATAAAGACTACTTTAGGACAAAAAATACCATATAGACCATTTTGAAATTTCGAAATATCACATAGAGAAATGAATTAATTAAACCTAAATAAAATAAATAACTACTATTATACCTTTTTTTTCTCTCTCTCTCTCTCTCTCCCACCAAATGGAGGTTTAGAATACATAAAAAAATTTTAGGGCCTTAATACTAAAATTTCTTTCACAAAACAAAAATGATATGGGTACGTGCCAAGTGTCCGCTTGGGATCTTATCTGTTTAGGGCTATTCTGGATGTACACAGCAATTTGTTTTGGGCTTTTGCAAACAAAGATATATATCGAGATTGTATAAATATGATCTGTATTATACTATATATTGTCGGAAAGTATTAGCAGGGAAGTGTGAATCAACCTAGACACTTGATTCCTATTTTAAGAAGAATAAATATAGTTTCTAGAGAACACGACTCCTCGTCGTCGTCCACCCCCACCACCCATCCAAGTCCATCAATGGAATTTTGGATGGAGGACATGGAATCTTTTTCTTGGGTGAAAGGTGAAGATAGAGGACATGGAATTCAAAGAAATATGGTAGTGCAAAAGTCAGCAAAGTAGGAAAAATTTATAAGTCAACCAAACTTGACCCGCAACCAGTGCAGTCCACGAAAGTTCTTGGCAATTGTTTTTTTTTTGTTTTTTTTTTTCTTGGCCTTGGCAATTGTTTATTAGGGCGATAAATTGTTGAAAAAAGAAGAAGAAAGAGCTCGTATCGTCCAAGCGACACAATGGGCCTTATAACCAGTCATCTAATTACTGCTTAATGGGCCGCAGTGTGTTTCTTGGTTAACTTTAGTTAACGAATAATGGGCCTAAGTGTTGTGACGAAGCCCACCAGAAAAGGGCCCCAAAAAAAAAAAAAAACAAAGGAAAATGGAGGAAACAGATGCGGTGCACCTTTGGAGTTGAAGGGTTCACAGGTCGATCGTGTGTCTGGCTCTTCTCGTCTTCGAAGTTTGAGGAATTGGCTGATAGGATACAATTCGTTTAGCACAACCTGCCTTTTCCATTACGGTATACTCTCTGTACTTCATTACCAGATCTGTGTCCTTTCCTCCGACCTATGGGTGAGGTTTAAAAGGTCGATCTTTGGAAAGGATATTTGGGAGTCGCGGCCACTATGGGGCTGCTCCATGCTTCATAGATTTTGGACAATAATATGGATTTTCCGAACAGATTCTTTTTGGTGGCATGATATATATCTTTTTTAAATAGCATTAGTTGAGCAGTTTGCAAATGTTAAGTTGAGGAGAGATAAACAATCAGTGTTTGAACTACCTGATGAGAAACAATTTGCGCAGATTTATGCGGAGTTTATTAAGGCATCTGAAGTAGCAGGGTGTGAAACGCAATACTTGAGTCGTAACTGCTATAGGGAATGTATTTTGGGTCAGTGTAAAGAAGACATAAGAAAGGGAAGAGAAAAAATGTCAGCTTGCGAACAGTTCTAAAATCTGTGGAATTTACCATTGTTGGATTAGAATTGCTACAGAAACTCCTCAACAATGCCAATTCCAAGTAGCCGTTTGCAGCTTAACTGAGTTTTATTCTCTTGACTGTTCTTTTTTTTTTTTTTTTGGTGTTGTTTAACTCATAGTTTTGATGACGTCATGTTTCAATGCAGTTAAGATGTGGGACAAATGCATACATACTGATCTCTGATTCATAGAAATGGTTTTTTTATTAGTATTTGCAGGTATTAATGGCATCCACAGCTTGTTTCATCATTGTGAGCAGGAATGACATCCCTATATATGAAGCTGAAGTCGGATCAGCTGCTAAAGTAGGACCTTCTTTGTTCATATTTTTATTCTTCTTTGTTTTCTGAAACTGTAATTTCTTTGTGCCATGTGAATGTCTATCTTCTTTCCTTTTGCCTTGTGAGTGGCCATTTTCTTTCCTCTTGGCTTAAGAGAAAATATATCTATAACTTTACTACAAAGGGAAAGGCAAAGAATGAAGGAAGCATAGTTGCTGGTGACTTTTAGTGTTGTCTGTCGCTGTGACTTTTACTGTTGAATTTTATTTACTATTCACCTGAATGAGAAATCTAGATTTCTGTTGGATCCCATCTCTGATACCTAGAAAAAGGGAAGAGAGTATAAATCTAAAAGCATTTTTATGGTCAATATCATGATCCGTACAAAGAGAGAACTTGATTCATTACGTGTTGGATCATTGATTGCATTACACGTGTTACTGCATCGTGTAATTATCGTTACTCTTTTGCTTCTCGTTTGATTTTTGTCTTGAACTAAGAACATAAAGGCATGCTACAACCTTTCTACAACATGTTCGGCATTTACATCAATCATATTTACTCGTAACAGAGAGAGGATGCTGCTCAGCTGCATCAGTTCATATTACATGCAGCTTTGGATGTTGTTCAGGACCTTGCATGGACTACAAGTGCCATGTGAGTTATATCTTTGTCTGTATATAAATGTATTCTGGAGTGATACCTATGCTTTGGTCCATCATACCACCTAATGATCTCGTTCCTTACATTCTTGATGCAGGTTCTTGAAAGCAATAGACAGATTTAATGATTTGGTCGTGTCAGTATATGTTACAGCCGGTCATATCCTCTCTACTTGTGAATTGATCTGTAGATGGCATAAGATTTGTATTGTTCCTTGCTATTTTTGCCATAGGAGAAAGTCAAATGATACTTTTCTGTGTATTCAATATGGGCTTTATGCATCAGTAAGATAGTTACTACCGTTTAAGTTTTGTTAACTTGATGGCTACAACAGTATAACCAAAAGCCCCCATTGTGGGAATCTCCGAGCTGATAAGGCCATCTAGTCTGAGTCTTCTCTGGTTGATGCATTTGCTTGGTCGTTTTTCAAATGTGTTTTGGGGTTGAAGCTGGAGTTTTTGATCCCTCTTACATTTAGTCAAAACCTTTTCCCCCTTAGCTTAGTATGCCAATCACATGGCCCTAGTGGTGTGGTGGTTCCACCCACAAAGAAAAACAAATTGGTTACTAACGTTGCCCATTTGTCTTCTCTATTGTCGTTCATACCCACTCCGTGGCTGGTGTCACTGCACTATTATTTTAGCATGCTAGAGAGCTGTAAGCATGAAATTCCTTTTTCTTCTTGTTTTCTGTGGTATACCAGTGAAAACATGATATTTCTTTGACCATGCGTACATACGCGATTTATGCTGCTTCATGACTCTCGTAATGATGATGGAATTAAGAGCTTTTTCCAAGAGGTCCATGAGCTTTATATAAAGGTAAACTGTGCCTCTCAATTTATCCATTAAATTTCTTCTTCCCTCTGATATTAGTTCTGGGAGTATGTAACATGTTCGTTTTGGTAGATTGGCTCTCTTTAACAATGATGATGATTACTGAGCACTGATTCTTGTCCCTTCATGTCATAATAATGTATTGTTGATAGTATAACCTCTTTATTTGAAGCCTTAGAATGGGATGAGACGAACTACCAGTGGCATGCAGTTATTTGCCACTGTCCATTCTGTAATTACAGTATGTAGGACAATTAGTGAAATTTTTGGTCGGGAGCCACTTACTATGTTTCCATGAAAAAGGCCACCTCTAGTGTGAGGTTTTATTTTCAAAGATACGTGCTTGTTCTGGAAGCTCCTCATTCAAGAATCCACTGTTGGATCAAAACAGCTCTCTTTGCCCGTATTTATAGCTAGTAATGTTGGAATGATGGCTATCACCGCATACCTGCAAAGCATTGGGGCGGGGGGGGGGGTGTGGGTGGTAAGGGAGAAATACTTTTCCATTCCCTGGGAAAGGCAAATGAATCCCCAATCTCCTCCGTCCCTTGTTCCCCCTGTAAGGACATCTGAAATAACCTCTCATTCAGCAACCTTATTCTGACTTTGCTTTCTTTTATGAAAGAAATAGTTTATTGGCTGATATGGTCTCTGGCCATTTGCAGATTCTTCTAAATCCCCTGTACTTGCCTGGTTCTCGCATTACTTCGTCACACTTCGATACAAAAGTTCGTGGCCTTGCACGAAAATACCTGTAGAGGTTCTCACTCTCTTGGATTCAAGCTCATGTGATTTCAGAATGAGTTGGAAGGTTCAACAGCTTGAGTTCAATTCTCCCCTCTCTCCGACGCAGATAAAAGGCTTTTCATGATTTCATGACTGTGAGGGTTTTCCATTTATACAGTATACATCAGATTTTCTATGAGTGCATTCATTACAGTCAATGAAAGAACTTGTTCCCGGAATAGCTAGGTATTGCCAGTTGGGAGACATTACACTTTATGTTTTGTATCTACTGATGGAGTTTGACAGTCATTTTTAGAGTAGTACTCAAAAACTCTTTTAGCAATTAGCTGCAATGGTTCGATATACTGATTTATTATTGGATTTGTGTTTTTTTCTTGTTGTAAAGAGATTGTACTATTGAACTTTCAATTCGTTATGATTTGCGTCCGCTGTCAGTTGATCCACACATTGTTGTCGATGTGTGTTATCACCTTGATTTTTCGGTTTAATGTAATTACGCATACAGGATTGGAAACGAATTCGAGTGCCTTCATGTAGTCGTGCCGGAGCATTGGACATCTTATTTGATACATTTAACCTTTTTTTTTTTTTTTTTTCCTACCTTCTATTTATATTGGAAAATTTTCTGACACTGGAATCAAGAATCATCTTGTCCATTGATTTGGTTTGTAACATGGCTGTCCTTGGTTTTCATCTTGAAATGTACAGATTTGTCAACATCTTAACCCACTAATGTGAGTCACCTGGCACAGTTAAAGTTTGCATTTTGTTAGGATTACTTTGTGAATATGAACCAAATCCATTTGAGGCTATCAATCCATTTGAACAAGTAATGCAGTGAACTAGGACTGCTGTTGGTAGTCACACAGTTAAACTTGTTGCAAGAGGAGCGCAGCTGGGAACTACAAGATGAACTCAGGACTGCTGTTGTTAACATTAACTCATCTTTAGCAGTGGTCTTTTGACTCTTTTCTTTCTAAACCCTACTCTAACATTCCTACTTTTGGGCAGCTTCACTCCACCGTGGCGTCTAAACATCTGCCACCAGTGCAACTTCTTTGCCACCTTCTTACTACCTACACGTGTCGCTCCCCCCAACCTTCCGATCCCACCTCTTGATGCCTTCGATTTCTTTGAATGCCTGACATGCCTCAGCAGCCCTTCTACCAGCGCTTGAAAATGTCCAAGTTGGTCCTTGCGTGGAACGTTACCCACCGTTGATTTTTTCACCTTCTGAACCGCTTTATCGTGAACCTCATGCACGTTCTTGCGGTGAAAGAGCGTCTGCAAAGGCTTCCAACTTGAATGATGATGATGGTGATGATGATGGTGGTGGTGGTGAAAGATGAGTCCTAGCTTGTTCTTGAATCTCTTCAATCGTCCGATTGCTCTTTTGGGTGTCCTCCTCCCGTGGTCCGATCTGTATCTTCTAGAGACACCCACTCTATGAGAAGGACCCGCGTCCTTGTAATAGCCTTGAATGGAATACTGAACGCTACTGCTACTCTTCTCCAGACCACTCTCCTCTGCGCCGCTATCCTCATCTGAGCTACTTCCACGTGTCTCACTTGCTGAGTTAGGATCCATATGGTGATGGGCACGTGTCTCACTAGGGATTGAACTACTACGCCAGCTAGTAGATGAAATGTACGACGAGGAATCTGATTCATTAGGCTGATGTGGCACAAACTTACTCTGTGGGCCTCGTTGAGCCCGCTTTTGGGTTCCTTCCCTTTTGTCTCTGAATACTGTGATCTCGCTGCTGGACCCGTGATCCATCAGAGTCGGTTTAATTACCATTTGATGGGGCCGATGTTTCTCTCTAATTTGGGCCCGGCCCGGCTTGTGATAGCCGGCCCTAACAGAAGCCGAGGATCCTACCGATTGAGGTGGCATGAACGGCCTTGATCTGTCTGCCTTCGAGAGCGTAGGATTCATAGGCCTTGGAGGCGCCTTGGCAAGCTCAGCATGGCTGATAGTCGTAGGGACCCGGAACCCCTGAACGTATTCACCGCGCTGACTCAGTACGCTTTCGATTCGACTAGGAGTTTGACTCAGTGACTTGGTGGCCCTCGAATTTTGTTCTCCAAGTCGAAGGGGACGATGTCGTCTTGTCGCAGTTGACTCGTTGTCCCCACCCAATGTAGTCGCTAGGTGACTCAGCGAATTGACGGGCTTGTGGTGCTGTCTAAGCAACAGCAGCTGCTGTGCTGGGGACAAACTATTGTCCCGTTTCCTACCGAGTCCACTCGCTTTCCCACCGAGTTCCCCCACATCATTCAGCTGACTCCGAGTACCTAACCCCTCTTCTGTCTGCAGGAGAGGGGCTTCCGTATTGGCTATCCCACCCAAAGCTGCAGGGGTCTTGGTAGAATCCACAATCTGAGAACGAAGTTGCAGGGCTGAAATGAGGGATTCAATACGTTTGACTGCATTAGCGAGATCCTCCAAAACATCAATGGCCTCGTCCGGTTTCTTCTCACTTTGACTGGAGACATCATATCCAACTCCCGCTTCGATATCCCCAGCTGCCAAATGGCTTGACCAACCAACCATGCTTGGACTGCTACGTTGGAGTTCTTCGTCTCTGTTTGGCGGCCTAATTTGATTTTCATCACTCCTCAGTCCAGACTCGATGCGCTTCACTTCTACTTCTGGTGTTCCTTTTGCTTGCTCGTCTTTGGCAGGAATTGTTAATTTTTTCCCGGATGTCTTGGCGTCCTTGGCTGAAGGCTCCATACTATTAAGCTCACAAGCCGGGCACCGTTGCTTTCCGTACTCAGGGGTGTTTGAAGAGACTCTGGCTTTAGAAAGCTCTGAAACTGAGTCCTCAAGTGTTGGCGGCTCGTCTTTCTGCAAAGGACTTGTTCGGCCTTTCGACTCTGCGCTGGATTTGTTACTTCTACTGGGAAAGACTTCTAACACATCTGGCGAAACAGGAGGTTTTAACTTTGGCACAGCCGTAGATGGCATGGTAAGAGACGGGCAGGGTGCGGAAGAGACGCCTGATTGTGCTGCTATAATCTGTAATGTCAGCATGAGAAGCTAAATCAGATTACAGCCATCAAATAAAACCAATTTCCTTGGCCTTTTAGGATTCAAGGTCATACTTTTGTTAGTGTTTAGGTCTTTAAACAAAAAAAAGTGACAATCCATCTGCTCTGGAGAACTGCATCCAGATTGAGTAACAAAATGTACCTTTGAAGGAGTCTCCAAAACCCTCTCTGAAGCATTGTCGAGCAGATTTTTAAGCAACAGTCGTGCCTTCTCTCCCAACTGTTCCCCAACACAACGATCAAGAATAAAGATCAAATTGGACTCAAAGAGAGCACTGCATGTTTATCAAGGTGCTGAAACGCTACAACAACACGCCCATTCCCAATATAAAGTAACAAAAAAGAGACGCCTTATAAAATTAGAAAAACGTTATGAGAGGTGTTGGGAATCAGTCAGGATCCAATTCATGAATTTTTTTTTTTTTCTTCTTTCTTTTTGCCTATTCGTTTTCTTTGATGGGAAAAAAGGTTGACAGAAAATCTTTGAGCAAAAATTGGATTGAAACAAGTGCAGTGAATGAATAAAGTAGAGAATTGCAAAATAAGGAAAGAAGAAAGAAGAAATTTCGTTTTAAACTATTATGAGCAGATGCAAAGAAAAAATGGTATCCAAAAGCAAATTCATAAAATGTCAGAGAGTAAAGCAACAGACTGTCAAGATCCCACGAAAGGTAAGCCTAAGGAAAAGTGTAGCTCAGTTAAGAGGGCTTACATTTTCTGAGCTATTGGTCGGAATGCCATCTCCATCATTTTGTAGCAGCCCATACAATTGTCTGAGAGCAAGAAGATCAGAATGTACTTCCTCAAGTTCCATCTTTTTTCATTGCTGAGCTGCAGAAATGTACAAGAATCTTGTTTAGCAAGAATCATAAAAATTTACTTAAAAAGCTTTACAGCTTGGACATGATATAGTTCTTCCATAGCATCAAAGGTAACAGTAAAGATATTATCTGATTTTTTCGCGATAATGGCTACACAACTACAATGTCTCTATCATGACATAATTTCATCAATCTTGTGGATAAGAGGCAAAAGAACAGGCCTGACAACACAAGATGCTCTCTAGCTAAATGATTCACTTGACATTTTGGCATCTCTGATTTTCACCCCCAGTGTTTCTCAAGTATCAAGTATTGCTTTTTATCTGGCACACTGACGTGCTGCCGTGAAGTGTGAGAAAAAGAAAAAAGAAAATTGAAGTTTGTCTAGAAAGAAGGTAAACCATCTACCACAAGCAGAAAGAAATGCTTCCAATATCCTCAAATACTGACATTAGAGAGTCAGGAGTTTCTAGCATATGCTCCATGGTTACATGGTTTGGCGCCAGGTGCCATAGATGCCATCCTTAAAACATTAAGAAAATAAGGATGCTATTAAAACATATATCCCTGTATTCGATCTAAAAGGGGTACCAAAATGCTCTACCAAAAAGAAACATCAAAGGATTGGAGCACAGAAATCCTTTTTCCCCAATAGACTTCATCAAGACCCGTTTCTTACTGTGGGAACATAGCTTTCCTCACAAGATCCACTCACTCTCATTATTGCCTTTTCCTAGCCATTCCTCCTTGCTTAAATAGGGACCACCTCAACTTAACCTATCTTTCATTAGATCCTTCAAAGTACCATCTATCAGAGGAAGAAACTCTTATGAACCCATCCTGTATATTTATATCCATAAAGAACACGGACTGGGGGCTCAGTGTGAGTCTGTGACACTATATGCGTCTCTAAAATAGTTGACATTTCAAATGACTACTTCAGGAAAGAAAAAAAAAAACCCAAAACAAGCATCCCTCGAGTACATTGGGAGCTCCAAGAAACAAGACTCATAAACTCATAGTCGCCACCTACAGAATCGGGAATCCAAGCGATCAGGAAGCAGGATAGAAAGAAGATAGAGAACCTTGTTCCTAAACAAGAACACCAGATAGAGCCTTAGCATACAATGTAAATTCATGTTACATGTTTATAATAAACTACGAGAATCCCGGAGATACAAGAATGAACTTCTACCACAACTGTGACCATGTCCGGAAACCCCAGTCCAAATGCCGAAAGATCAATGCCTTAAAAACTGGACATCATAAAACCTTGTTACGCTCCCGCATTTGTGAACCTAACCCACAGATACTACGGTCCCCAATCATTGGCAACTGTTTGATGTGAAAAAATGTGGATGAGGATTACTATACTCTCTTGGATGGTAAGAGAGAGAAATTAAAGATAGCAGTCTACGCCAAAATTTGCAATTGGACACAACCATGTAGAGTTTTTGGGGGTTGGTTACCTAAAGCAATGTCTTTCAAAAACAGAGAGAGCACTCGAGTCTCGAGTTCGGTGTAAAACTTTGGTCTTTCATAAAGCAAAAACGTAGTAATGCTAGTCATCCACAAAGAAACGTACCAGAGTTTACGATGAAAGCGAAACCTTCTAGAGTTCGACGTTTTCATTACCAAATATTTTGTAATGATGTTGAGAGTCGTAAGGATCTTACCTGAACAAATTTAAAGCGACGTCGACTTTCCAAGCCTCTACGACACCTTAAACGGATAAATTTCTGCCAAAACCATCGAAATTACATCACACCACTCAAGGAGACCCCGGCCGGAACACCTGAAAATTGCAAAAAAAGGAAAAATGCTGATATCTTTCCTTCCGACATTTTCTTGGCAACACAACGAGTTGTTTAGAAAGTTCAAAGAAACTCGTACCAAGTGGAATGCAGAAGAGAGAAAACGAGGAGCATTAAAAGGTTAAAAATCCGATACCCGCGCGATAAATCATCCCAGTTTGAAGGGAGTTCTGAGGAGTAGGGAAGGCCCCGACAACAAGAGTCTTCCAGACAGTACGGATTTCCCTTCGACTTGTGCAACCTTGATTCTTGACGGTAGAGAGGAAAAAAGAAACACAAAAAGAACAAATATTTTTATCGATTTTGTTCTATTTTCGATCAATGTTTGGCGATATCACATTATCTTCTCCTCCGAAAAAACTAACCGAAGTGTCGTTTCATTTGCTCCACCAATGACAAAGGGCCATATGGAAAACCAACCCACCCACTAACGACTAGCGAAGTTCTAAGGAATGGAAAAATATAAATAATTCAGCCTACTCGGAAGCTCAACATTTTTGGAGTCTTAGCCCAAGTTAAAAAAAAAATGAGACCTTTAATTTTATAAAATAAAAATTAGTAAATTCAAAATTAAATCATGAATTTTATTCTTGTCTTTTTAGATGTAAAATTACTAATTAAATTTTTGTATTTAACTGACTTCATCATCCATTGGTGTGCTACTGTACCTTAGAATTTAATTTTTAAAAAACTTCATAAGTGCTGGATGATAGTGCAAGTTTCTAGGATGTCTAATTTTTTATTTTATGCAAACTAATTTTTAAATATTGCTATTTTCTAAGCCTCTATTAAGTTTTATTTCTAAAAATTTAGATTTTTTTTTATTCTTAATTTTAATTTTACCATAATATAAGACACTCATAAGCAGAGGGCATGACTAAGCGAACGGGAACTTGGACCCATAAGTTTCTGCAGAGCTTGTTACCACAATCAGACCTTTACAGAAGCGGCAGAAAGTGTCATAAAAACTTCAATATCACGTTACAGGGGGGAAGTATGTCCTCTAAGTGGGGCATGACTTCATCCCAAAAATGACTATTACAACAATATCATCCTTCTGTGCATCGAAGTAAGAGGCCTGATGCTGGCCATGAGAACACTTTTCTCGGATTTTTTTTTTTTTCACCTTGGACAACCAAGAAAACAAAAAAGAGGATTTGTGTCACAATGACTTCAGCACCTACAGTATATCTATCTGCTCCAATTATCACATTCACAATGCTTTCCGTGTAGTTTGGACAGAGTTATTCTTCAAGGATGATTGGATGTTAGAATAAAAGCCCTCAGGTTAATTTCATGATCCTCAACAGCATAGTCTCAGACCTTAGAGCGCTTTAAGTATACCAACACACCAATGCTTGTTAAAACGACTGCGCTTGTGAAAATCCCAGTACGAAGAGACAACCAACTCGATCTCTGGATGGTGGATGTACCTGACTGTGGTCTAGACAGATGGCCCAAGTCGGAAAAGTCCAGATGCAGCCTTAATACCTGAAGGACAGGACATGGTCAAAATCTAAAAGATCACCACTAATCTCTTTGTCAAACTTTTTCCCTGTTTAATATGATGTATACTCATTTGGAACAGAGCACAGAAAATTGATGGAAGTCACAGTTCTTTCTCCATTTGGAAGTCCAAAAGTTCAAAAGCAAACCAGTACCAAATAAGAAAGCCCAAACAAACCAAACCATCACCTTCCGTTCCGCTGATCTAGCATGGCTGACAGCAGCAACAAGATCACTATCGGTGGTCAGTAGAACTTTGTCACCATCATCATCTTCATACTAAGCAAAACAGCAATATATAATAATGAATGAAAAGAGCTAAAAATTCACCCAGCACAACACAAAGCAGATCAAAACAAAATATTGGAAGCTCACCAATTCCTTAAAACTGTGAGCAACGCATACACACAGCGCATTTTCGGATTTAGTGCATCTCAGAACACTAAGATGGCCTTTTGTCGCATATAGTACATCTCTGACTGACCCAGCTGACGCTAAATAGTTGCTCGCCGCTTAAAGAATAAATTTACACAACAAGCACAAATCACAATTGGAAATTCGTCATACTCCGCAAGTTAAAATTTATGCATTATAAAATTATGGATAAATGACAGAAGTAATAGAGCTACGTTGATAGATATCTGACGATTGAGCGTTGTTGTGATGAACATATACTCAGTATAATGCATCATCAAGATGTGACTCTTCTTATTAGTTTACTCATGAAAATGTAGATGAAGCTATTCAATGTAATTAGGACCAAAAGAATAGATGGGTATGCGTAACTTAAATCAAGTATGTTAATCAATTCTAAAGATATAAGATTAAATCAGTATTATATTCTCTTACACCAACTCCCGGATCATTGGACTTAATTCGTCTAATGTAGATCGAAACATATCTCTAGATGATGAAGTAGTATAAAATCATCATTAAAAGATTAATTCAAATTTGCCGCTACGAGATCAGCGTTTCGAGGAAGCTAAAGTAATCCCTAGAATGAAATGGTACACAGAGAAAACCAAAGGAAGTGAGGTGATGAGAAAAGCGATTAGTTCGAGTGAAATTAGTTGGATATTAGAAGCCTTGTTCATGCGAAAGTACTATCTTTTTAGCTCCTCTACACACGCGATCTCGTATATCGCGACAAAATGAGAAATCATAAGTATTTAAGGAAATCTAGATCAAGATAGAGATGAATGCAGTCAAGTCAGACAAAAGTGTCTTACTCAACGGATGTTCCAATAATATGGAGTCTATAAATGCTCTTACAATATTTTAAATACGAAAGAGATGAGACATATTCAATAATATCAATAAATATGCCCTTCCAAGAGTACTGACCTAGTGATGATCTGCCTATAAATATAAAAAAGGGTTATGTGTTGGAATGCTATGCCATCATTTTCTTATTCTTGATATTACACTGGACTTATTACATTGAGGAGTGCATGACTAAGCATAATGATAGATTTAGATAACAAGAAAGAACATTCTCAGATGAACTTAAATATTAAGAGAGACTAGTCCTAATCTTAGTGGAGGACCAAGTATTACCTTATTCACCCCCTTTCGAGGTCAGAAACATCCATACAACGCACCCCAGGAACCATTCACCATTATCTACATCTGTAACCACACTGAGCGAAACCTCTGTGGAACACAATCCACGAATTATATGTTCCAGATAATACGCCCGAGCAAAATGATATGAGATCTACAGCATAGACACAATTGGAGACGGATTAGTTTTGGTAAACTTCCCATACTCACTGATAAAGACCCATCTGCATTTAATGTGTCAATATATGTACCCAGTCCAAAGTGTTAGTCCATGGAGACTATCATATATAATACATCTGCCAAAAACAGAGACCTCGATTAGCACAAGAGAGTAGCTACAAAGCTCAAACAAGAAAACAAAGCTGCACCAGCATCTCTGCTCATACTAGACAGACTACACTTATAACCCTTCGAACAGTATTCTTTGAGAATTTTAGTTCTCATGAATATCAGATGCCTCTAATAGAGATCTCTAGTGGTCTAATTAATCCCACTGATACCCTCTTTATTTGCTCAGTCAACTGTCCCAGAGCAATAATAGCCAATTACAGTAGTTTTCCTAGAAGAGTCAATATTTCACTGTGCCATGTGATGGTCCAAAATTTATACCAGAAGTTGATTAAGCTCTACCTCTAAATGGAGCTTTGAGACCTTAATATGGTAAACATCATATCAAATAAATAGTGTAGAGAAATCCGACCAAACTGATAGCGGGGCAATAACTTTTTAGACATAAATAATAAAATGAAGAAGACAAATTAACGCGACTAGCGGAAATGCACGATAATTGATATCTCTTCTAAGTGGCGACGAAGTAGGAATGCAGTAGGATATTTAGGCGTTTCGTTAAATCATAAACCAACCAGGTGAAGAAGCACATAACTATTGATGTATGGTTATAAGTGAAAATATGGGAAAAGAGTTGACTCACAAAGTGACCCAGACATATAAGTTATGGAGTTGACCAATCGTGTGAAACCTAATACTAATTTGGACAATGGTGTAAGTTTCTTAAAGGTACTTTTAACATCGCACGCCATGGTGTGTACATTCTTCGATTTGTGTTTAATGTAAGTCATGAGATGAAGAAGTTCACGATATGTTGGTCCTTTTGAGATACTTGATCGGATCGGTCCAGTGGCATACAGGGTTGCGTTGCCACCAAGTCTTTCAGGAATGCATGATGTATTCCATGTATCATGCTTCATCCCTCTTTATCTGTTGAAGAGCCCATATATATCTCCCGCTAACCCATGAGTCTTAAACTACAATTGTGCGAGATTGAGTTTGACTACGAACCTTCTTCCGATGGATTCAGTGACACTTGACTTATCACTGTAATACTTAGCAGCCTAATATGCTATTTCTGAGCCCATCCGAAATGCGCGGTCCCTTACAGTGTACGCGGCAGAGAAAAGAGACAACAATTCTAGTAACATACAAATCGATTCATGCCGAACCATCCATTTTGAGTGATTCAAAATAACCATCTGTGACGGAGACGTAGACCATGTCATGAATAGTATCTATTAAAATATAGGAACGATTTGGAGACAACCCTGCTATGTATGGTCTCAAAATCATAGTGATAATAGAAATTACCATATCTGATTGTCGAAAGATTTCTATGTTTTATATTAAGAGACACTATAACTAGGATATGATACTAAAATAAAATAATTTATATCCCGCATTTCCAAAAAAATATAAGGCTCTTTCAATTTTAAGACTTTAGCTATTTGTTTTGTTAGGAGTCCCGACTCTAGTCCATTAGATGAGTTGCTAGGGCCTGAACGAGTCTGAAATAACCACCTCTTTTGTAGGATATATGGCTTTTGCGAGTACGCGCGTCCGATTTCTAAGGAGTTAAGATCTTATAATGAAGTGGGTTCACGTCTACTAGCAACTCGCTACGACGAGAATTTTTTATCAAGAGAGGATAAATCTAAATACTGTTGATTACCCACTATTTAAAATATTATTGCGGCCTTGTTTATCTGTACATGATTTATCTATCTACTATCTTATATTCATTGAAACTTATTGAAAATTTCTCTTTAAATTTTAATTTTTAGATTATAATACATTAACCAAAAATCTCGAATTCAGAACTAATCGAACTAAGTCAGATACCCACCTACTATGTAATTTCGCTATTGACCAAAAATTCTATACGAACAATTAGATAAGAGTTCTCAAGGGAGTCCTATAATTACTAGTTTAAGGAATTTATGACTATATATTCCTTAAATATTCGTATTCAATTTCTATTTCTAAATGCACGTATGTTCAAAATTAAACCATACACCAACCTAACGACAGGAAAAAGATAAGTCTTGTGCTTTTAAACAGAATGATCAACAAGTACACTCTAACCTCATTAATGTCACATCCATAAGTCCTATGTCTCAAGCAAATCAAGTATTCGAATTTCTTGATATTTTACACATCGATTAGTCTATATTATGTATGAGATTCAAACATCTAACGGGGTCTAGATTGCCTACACTTCTCCTAAATTATTTCTTTACTTTTCATTACAATTTAGAGTATTTAAATATATGGAGTTGTAGTTGCGCAGCAAATGTAGAAGAATGAGTTAACCAAAGATATATTAGTTCAAGCAATATTAGCACCTTATACTACTATACAATACGATACACAGTCTGAAGATTCTGAGCTTATTTATAGCACCCATTTACGAGCAAAGTCTATATTTTGAATATTTCAAAATTAACTAAATATAGGTTAATAGATATAAGTCATCTAATGCTCTTAGAAATAGATTAGATATAGATAGATTAGATAATAATCAGACGTACTTTAATATATATTTCAAAAACTCTGTGATGACATGTGCTGACACAGTCCTGGTCTAATAACAGATGTAGTATGAATTGAACAATAAACTATGATGCCTAGTCCATATTCGATCCGTGTGACAACTTTAATAAACCATGTTCTTACAACACATCTCATCAATAAGAGATCTTGTATAAATTTAAGATTTAGATATCCGCAATTATGCAAGTCATTTTAAAATTTTGGAAGTGGATGAATAGACTTATATTTTGTCCATGCCACCACTGTCGCATGTTATTTGAGACCTACATGAAACAGAGGAGTCCAAACGCGTGCGATTTTTGGACTTAGTGTACAAGAAAAACGGATAAAAATTTACAGGTAGTAGAGTTAACATTGTGAAGAATACACAAATATTTTTGTACATTCTCGAATTCATCTAAGAGTGGAAACTTGAGAAGATAGTTCATTATACATATTAGAATCTGAACCTTGATCATATTAAAGTTCTAAATATCATACCGATCGAGGTGCGTAATATTAGAGAGTGTGCACACTTCTGTCTTCCACCTATTAAAGTGCTTTATTTCTTTAATTACTGATTACTCATGCCGAAGTCAGAGCTTATTTGCTTTGAATACGATCCACCAGATAGATTAGGACGTGTATTATGCTACGTATGCTTTTCATAAAGGTACCTAGGTTCAACTATAAGTGAATCGAAGAGCATGTTTTATTGTAAAATCGCCACATGAAGAGATCTTTATGATGCAAGTAATGTTTAAATTTGAATCACCACCAAAACATGCTTATGTATGTTCTTTATTAGCATGATATGCAAGTGTAAAATAGAATATTCAAAATCGAGACTCTATTACTAATTTACTATAGAACATTATTCACATATATAGTTCCGCATGTTTATGTCAAATGCATTTATATGTATTGTATTCTAAAGATTTTTGCTATACATTTCCATGATAAGCTGAAAGACACAAACTTCACGCAAATTTTACGTCTGCGTGTGTTTTCTGAGTTAAGACAATAGATATACTACTATATAACTGTAATTTTACAAATCCCTTAGGCCACAGTACGACAAATAAGTATATCTCTAAATACTTTCGCTATCAAACACCTTAAACAAGACACCCATTACTTAGATAAAGAGGATGGATTTAGTTTTGTAATGTTACATATATACACACTCCGATAACATGGCAAGCCTTAGTAAGAAAAAAGTGCATCCACTTCACATTGTTATTGGACTTACGTTGTCTTATCCCCAAACTAGGTTACACTGCCTACCAACCCTGGTCTCGTGCATAAGCTAAAGCCACATGCACTCCCACAGTGTATAGCCAAAGAGATTTTCTTAACTCATGTGAACTACTAGAATACTCAACCGCACTATTATCATTTTTTCTTATTAGTATGCTAGGACAATGAGAAAGTTCTTTTAATAGTTACATATTAGTTATAGTGAGGAGTATCTATTATTTAATGTCTATAAATATTATGTATAGTAATACAATTATATCAATAATTGAGCAATAACCTCCCTATGAATAACATTATGTAAAATAAGCTATTAGTAAGCATAACTTTTATTGATTAAAATATAATTTTCATTATAAGCTCAAAAATACATTCTTTTCATACCAATATTCTGGAGAAGCATTTAAAAATATTCTATGTTCATCTACGCATTACAGTGGCTACATGTGACAAACGCTTAAGCACTAGCCATAATCTGATCTTGCTTTACGAACTCACTCGCTATTGTTTTTTTTATTTTCAGATGTTGATCAGGAACATGGCGGGTAGCTGAGAGATTATCAGAATAAATGTTTGACTCAAGTTTGAGTCTAATCATATTTAGATTTGTCTTTGCATTCTGAAAGAGTTTTTAAGTTTTATTAACAGAGATTTATTGAATTTTTAAATAAAGTTTATTCCGCATTTTTTATAGATATGTTTTTAAATCAAAAATCTAATTGTTTATGGTTAGTATGTCACCCTCTAAGACCAAGTAACTGCGTCAATCTTTCTCCTCACTGCCTGTAATGTGAAATGTGTTAGAACTAATCTGCGTTAGAAGAGTATTCTTACTAACATTAAACAAATAAGGACTAATGAATAAAAGACAATTATACTATAAAATAAGACAAGGAAAATAAAGCGCTTTATTAAATGCAACCAAATCCTCTTTTAATGAACTTAAAAAACTCTTTAGAATGCAAGACAAATCTAAATATGATAGACTCAAAACTTATGAAGCTCAGATCCAAGTCTTCTCTCCATATTACCATATGTCTCCCTATCCTGCCATTAAGATAGCCATCATGGAGCTGATACAGAACTAACGAGTTCTGACAAATAAAGGGAAAACAGAAAGTTAGATTATCAGGATTGCATTTCGTAAGCAAATGCTTATAATCCATGGAAATGCCACATAATCTTAAGAGTGTTAATCTCATATGTATGTGCCAAGCATCTCCTAAACACAAGTGAATATAAGACCCCAAAAAATATTTACAATCTTTTCCAAATGTTTAAAGCTGCATTTATTAACAGCAAACCATCTTTCCCAAAAAATGACTTCCTTTGCCAATACATAAATTACTTAACCAGTTTGTTAGTAATGGCTTTACTAATTGCTACATCGATAAACATATTGCGAATTAATCATATAAATTACACCGAATCTATCTATATAACATGTTTACATTTATTGTAGTTTAGAAGAATCACAATCTCGTACCTAACTTCTGAAGACCCTATAACATATCATACTAAAAACTAACTTTATATGACCTTTTCCTAAGCACCCACGTTACTATATAAAATCATAATATAAGTCGTAACTTTGGCTAAATAATATAGAAATCCCTTTAGTCCCAACAATGTAAGGATCACCGACAGTGTTTCACCCCCCAGTCAACTAGCCTATATCAATACAATCGCTACCTAGAGTATTCCTCTCAAGTAAGAATCCAGCCCAAATCTTATACCCCCAATACAAGCGTTATAGAATCTCTTCGACATACTTTAAAGATATTTGCGCATAATATGTTTCCCGAGCTGCGCCCATACCCCCTGATACGTTGTACTAGATAGAATCACAAATAAACCACACTCAACTTTCGCAATATAATGGGTGCCCACATCTTAATATCCACAGTTAACCAATTATCTCTATTCACCAATTCACAGTCAACTGTTAAGCGTCTATAGGAGTGTCCTTCAGTTCTCTGAAGCATACATAAACTACTTTGTGTCACATATTACAACATATGACAAATCACTGACAATGACTGGAATATGCCTATTCTTCGTATAGAAACTATTTGTTGTCTTTATACTACTTCTCAGTGAAATATTTTGTCCATGCACCAGAGATCTAGAAAACATATTAAATGAATTCTAGAAAAGACTTTAGCTCTCCAAATCATGAAACATACTATGATCAAAACTAACTGACATTAATGTAAGAGTCTAATCAAGTCGTCTATAGTTATAGAGGACACATTTTCATCTATAATCTTTGAAAACTATCAAAATATTTATGCTACTGACCACCTTTCTCCATAAAAACTATCGAAGAGTGTTGATACAATAAGAATGATACATCTACTCCTAATCTTACATAATATATTACTGTCCGATAAAATAATTGAGATGTTTCGCGTTATACGTATCTCTCTTAAATCAAAGTCTAACATAATACTCTATTATACCTGATTGATCTTTCTTGAGCAAAAAAGCTCGCACCTTATCTTCGCACCTGATCCTAACAAAACCAAATATTTACGAATGACTTAAATAATTAAACCATCTCATAAAATATATCTACCTCACATACACATCCAAATCTGTCTAAACCAATGTAATCAAACATCTTCTAAACATTTCAAAACATCGTACAATTCGTAAGAATGATGATTAAATTACACCTCTCTCCAAGTATCCCCTTAACTAATCCAATTAAAACTATCTTCTTCCAACATGTACAACAACAACCCTGGTAAAAATTTCTATCAGACTTCCTGTACAACTCAGTGTCACCCATAGAATCACAATTTGCTACTGTTCATGGCAGTCCAACGTATACCCTGACTAATTACCTGAAAGTCAACAAGGAAACTACTCATCACTTCCCAACAATATATATACTAAAGATAACATTCTTGTATGTTATCCTTATACTATCGTAAATTTAACCACAGATTTAGGTACTATTGTTTAAAAGATTACAATAAAATTCTCCAATGCGCAAATTCGGAAAGACCGCGTAGTGTCAGTCTCAAGTCTCAAACTCCATCCGTACTCACAGTTATATCTTTTTCTTCAGCAATATAATTTCCAATAATTATTATCACACTATAAAACTTCCCTCGATTCAGAGAACGGTTAATTCTATACCAATACCATCTCCAAATGAATTACGAAACTTAATCCCGCAAACACCATATATACTATAAGTAATAGCATCTCATCTCAAAAATAATCATAATTAATTTAGGCTATCTAGGTCGCGCTTAGTAAGTGAAGAAAAAATTAATATCGATCTAATAACTCATGATCAAGAAACCTTCTAATTCTTTGAGGATCTCATATCTCCTACAAACATCTATGAAACCTCCATAATGCATCACCATTTATTCACTCTAGAAAAAGTGCCCCGATTTAAAACCTTGTGAATATCAAAAATCATTGATGATAATGTAGCGCTTATCTTAGTAAACACCATTATCAGCTTCCACTCTCGTCTACACAAAATAGCAAATATCAAATAAATATTGACCCACAAATAAAGAAAAATTCAGGCTATTCTCACACAACCTATACTTCAGTTTTTGTTGATAGTAAACTTCTGTCTAGAGTTGCCTATGTTTGAAACGCAGAAAACCTTTCTTTTACTCTCATGCACAATAATCGTGAGTGCCCTTTCTATAAAAAGTCGCGTGATGTAGCATATTGGATAAAAACTAACAAAACCCTAATGTATTTAAAAAACTACGGCCTCAATATAGTGATAGTCTCACACATGACAGTCCATACACACTATTCCCTAGAACTAACAGTCAAAGCCCTATATTTATAATTTCCTATATTATCATCTCATAATAGGTTTGACTAGGTCAAAGTTAAAAATTCAACTATTTTAAATGATTTAACAAACATTTCAAATTTAAAGAAGACATTTGAAAAATTAAAAAAAAATCAAATAATTACAAATAAAAAATTTAAAATAGATCTCAGGTTTTACATTCTCCCCCCCTTAAAAAAAATTCCGTCTACGGAATTTGCTAAGGGAAACTAACTTCTAACTTACTCACTTGAAAATTCGGCTTCCAACCTCAATAAACAAATGCGGGATACGGTAGATATTTCTTCCTCAAGTTCCTCAGTCGAAAGCTTCCTCTCCAGGAATGATTGTTCCACAACACTTTTACTAGGAGAATTTTCTTTGTACGTAATTCGTGCTCCTTTGTGTCCAAGATCCGTATAGGCTTCTCCACATAAGTCAAGTTCTCCTGAATCCTTAAGGGTTCGTAATCAATGACATGAGTAGGGTTGGGAATATATTTCCTCAATAAAGACACATGGAATACATCATGCATTCCCGAAAGACTTGGTGGCAACGCAACCCTGTATGCCACTGGACCAATCCGATCAAGTATCTCAAAAGGACCAACATATCGTGAACTCAATTTTCCCTTCTTCCCAAATCGCATTACCCCTTTTAAAGGAGCTACCTTCAAGAAAACCTTATCACCCACTTCAAATTCAAGTTATCACCGACGATTGTCAACATAACTCTTCTGTCTACTTTGAGCAACCTTTAGTCTTTCACGTATCAAATCAAGTTTCTCCACCGTTGTTTGAATTATCTCTGGACCCAAAATCCTCGTTCACCTACTTCATCCCAATACAAAGGAGATCGACATCTTCTTCCATATAATGCCTCGTACGGTGCCATCCCAATACTTGCTTGATAACTATTATTATAAGCAAACTCCACTAGAGGTAGATACTTAATCCAACTTCCCTTAAATTCAAGCACGCAAGCTCGCAACATGTCTTCTAGAATTTGAATGGTCCTTTCTGTCTGACAGTCTGTTTAAGGGTGGTAAGCTGTACTAAAATTTAATTAAGATCCCATAGCCTTTGCAACTCCTCAAAACTTTGAAGTATAACGTGGATCTCTGTTTGAAACTATAGACACTGGCACCCCATGCAAACGAACAATTTCCTGAACATATAATTTGCTAATCTCTCCATGGAATGACCAACTTTGACTGGAATAAAATGAGCTATCTTCGTCAGTTGATCAACAACTACCCAAATTGAATCTGC
Source organism: Morella rubra (assembly GCA_003952965.2). Lineage (NCBI taxonomy): Eukaryota > Viridiplantae > Streptophyta > Magnoliopsida > Fagales > Myricaceae > Morella > Morella rubra. Next base: position 7,159,580 of record CM025852.1, read on the forward strand.
CCAGTCAGTGCTCACGGTAAACCTGAAACAAAATCCATTGAGATGTGCTCCCATTTCCACTCCGGAATTTGTAATGGCTGCAATGGTCCTGCTAGTCTTTGATGTTCTACCTTCACTTGTTGACATGTTAAACATTGCTCCACAAATTTGGCTATCTCCCTCTTCATATTGTTCCACCAAAAAGACTCCCTTAAATCCCGATACATTTTAGTGCTCCCTGGATGAACAGTGTAAAGAGAGTGATGAGCTTCTTCCAAAATAACCCTCTTAATATTCTCATCATTAGGCACACATAGACGATTTTGATATCTTAATATCCCATCCTCCGATATGTTGAATTTTGACTTTGACCCATTCCGGACCTCTGTTATGAGCTTCATCAACCCTGCATCTAGCAACTGAGCTTCCTTAATTCTTTCCACCAAAGTTGATTGAATCACCATACTTGCCAAAAGAACTCTATGATCATCTTCGACAACCTCAATCCTTGATCTCTCCAGGTCCATTCTGATATGATGCTGACTAACCAAAGCGGACATTGAAACTCCAGATGATTTTCTACTTAATGCGTCTGCTACTACATTAGCCTTTCCCGGGTGGTAATTAATCGTACAGTCATAATCTTTTATTAGTCTCAACCATCTTCTTTGCCTCATATTCAACTATTTCTGAGTAAACAAATATTTAAGGCTCTTGTGATCAGTAAATATCTCACACTGCTCTCCATAGAGATAATGCCTCCAAATCTTCAAAGCAAAAACTACTGCTGCTAATTCAAATCATGGGTAGGGTAATTCTGCTCATAACCCTTCAGCTGTCGAGACCCATACACAATAACCTTTCCATTTTGCATAAACACACAACCCAAACCCTTCTGTGATGCGTCACTGAAGATCACAAAGCCTCCACTTCGAGATGGAATAGTTAACGGGTGCAGTTACGAGTCTTCGTTTCAATTCTTGAAAACTTTATTCATAAGCCTCTGTCTAGTCAAACTTAATATTCTTCCGTGTTAGTGTGGTCAATGGAACTGATATCTTCGAAAAACCCTCTACAAATCTTCGATAATATCCGCAAGACCTAGAAAGCTCCTTACTTCGTGAATGTTGGTTGGTGTTGGCCAATTCACAACTGCCTCCACTTTGCTTGGATCTACAGAAATGCCCTCCTTCGAGACGAGATGACCAAGAGCACGACCTCCTCCAACCAAAACTCGCACTTTTTGAGTTTAGCATACAACTTCTTCTCTCTTAATACTTGCAATGATAACCTCAAATGATTCTCCTGCTCCTCCTGATTCTTCGAATAGATTAGGATGTCAGTGATGAAGACTACAACAAACTGATCTAAATACTCATGAAAAACTCTATTAATCATATCCATGAATGCAGCTGGTGCATTTGTCAATCTGAATGGTATCACTAAAAACTCATAATGGCCATACCGAGTTCGAAATGCAGTTTTTGGAATATCCTCTGCCTTAATCTTCAACTGGTGATAATCCGAACGAAGATCAATCTTAGAAAAGACTTGAGCTCCCTGCAATTGATCAAAAAGATCGTTGATGCGTGGCAATGGATATCTATTCTTAATCGTGACTCGATTAAGTTCTTGGTAATCAATGCACATCCGTAATGATCCATCTTTTTTCTTCACAAATAAAACCGGTGCTCCCCAAGGTGACACACTGGGTCTTATGAAACCTGATTATGTCCAAAGAATAATGCGGTAGTTGTAGCACAGCTTTGGGGTGTCGATTCCATAGAGAGACAAATTAAAAGAATAGCAAAAGGAACAAAGAAACTAAAAACAATATTAAATAATCAATGGAGATCAAATATTAATTTTAAATGCAAATTAAAGTGAAGCAGAGTGACTAACAGAAAAAGTACTCAAATTTGACGAACAGCAAGGCGTCGGGAATCCCTTGCACAACTCCGGTATTTTAATTATTCTTAATTCAGTGAATAACTCAATTGGGAACTCAATTCTCAAAATTCTCAATCAGAAGGTATAGATTTATAAACCAAAATTAAACCAAATGTAATCCTTTGAAAAACCATTCACCACTTTTGGAATACGTAAATTATTATCCCTATTGAGAAAATCCAACGATGACAATATACTCAAGGAGTAATATTGCAGCAGAGAAGTAAATCAATCTAGATAAATAATTGATCCAAACATAATCAAAGAACTAATCCATTCAATAGAAAAAGCATTACTGAATCCATAAACAGAATAAATTCTATGATTATTCAGAGAAGAAAACATCAAAAATGAATTGAGAATGATAAAACAAAAGAGTTTTAGTAATTGAAAATCAAAATACACAAATTAAGAATGAATTGAAAATGCCGTCTAGTGTGCAAGTTCATCCCTAACCCCACTTGAGAATTTAGTTGCTCATACTAAGATGAATGAAAAAGAATTTTAGAGAAAAGAACCTTCAGTCCCCAAGTCTGCCGCCCCCATTTACAATGAAAAGTTTAGCTTATATATGTCCCCCAACAAAACCCTAAAAAACGGAATAAAAAAAAAACGCTAAAAAAAATATCCTTTGGTTTCCGGGCTTGGATTGCGGCGCACTTTTGACCTAGTAAACTTTCGAATTAGAGAAATATCATCTCACAATGAATTGTAGCCCCTTAAGATAGCTTTCAACGCATCAAGAATCGCATCCGTCAAATACGTGAGTGGAAAGTTACGATCAAAATACTAAAATATGTCCAGGCTGTCTCCTAGCGAATTTCGGACTTGGACTTCTTGCAGTTTCCTTTTGTGATCCTTTTTTTCTTTTTCTTTTTCTTTTTCTTGATCCAAATTGCTCTCAACCCCATGAGAGTCCTCCTTTGAATTTGACTGGGCTTTGACTTGCTCTTTTATAATCTCTGAAATTAAATATAAAAATCTGCTTAGGAGTATCCCAAAGTAAATAGAAACTCAATTCAAGAATACACATTAATTTCCAATTATTTCTATTCACATTTTTAGCATTTTAATCTAATAATAGGGTATTTAGAGAGCACTTTCGTACACTCATCAAAACTCTTGTTTAACAGTTCTTATAGTTGCTCCTTAAGTTCCAATAACTCCGACTGAGCCATCCTATAAGGTGCCTTAGAGACTAGTGCTGTTCTTGGAAGTAGATCAATAGAAAATTTGATCTCATGATCTGGGGGCAATCCTTTGAAATCTTCAGGAAAAACATCAGGAAATTCCTTCACAACTAGAATCTGTTCCAAATTTGTCTCTTTTGGTGCTTCCACTACAAAAGTCAAATAACCTTGATATCCTTCACAAAGTAGCCTTCTTGCTTGGATGGCTGACATTACTGGTGGGTGGGAACACACACACGATTTGATAAATTTAAATTCTAGATTTTTTGGGGTTTTAAAAATAACTTCCTTGCTTTCAACAATCAATACTCGCATAATTAGATGCTAGCCAATCCATCCCTAGGATAACATCGAATCCATGCATGTTCAATACAACTAGATTTGCTGGAAGCACTCTTTCGTCTATACTTATTGGACAACTTCTAATCACCTTCTTACATACAATAGAACTCCCAGACGGAGTAGCTACTGCCAAATTTTTCTCTAATGGTTGAGTCTCAACTCCACATATTCTAAGATAACTAATAGCCACAAAAGAGTGGGTTGCCCCAGAGTCAAATAGAATATTCTCCTTCAGTATTAACACATCGGTTCCTGCCTTCAGCATTTCGAGCAATCTCCACCATAACAGTTGTGCTACCTCACGTAATACTCCAATAGTCTTCAGTAGCACTAGTTTGCCTGAAATAATGGGCAATACTATCGTGGAGGATACAGGCTGTCATTTTAATGGTGGCAAAGGAAATGAGAGTAATTTTTAGTTTGAGGCAAAATGCACAGTTTAGGGTACGAGAAAAGAATTAAAAATTCCAACATCACTGTTTGAATGGGGGCAGTTTTGTATTTTTGCGTGGGATGAATATCACGTGTTGGTCACGTGTGATGGAAAACGTGCGAGTTAACACCAAAACTAGGTCCAATACCAAAATGAAACGCGACATAGATTGTGATGGTGAGTCGTAACGAGTTCGAGTTTAGTGGGGGTTTTTGAGATTGGGGTATAAGTTCGTGGGGGGAAATGTAATTAACCCATGATTTAATAAATTCTTGATAATATAATAGTGTCATTACGATTTAAGAGAAAGGAATAGGATCACTGGGATAGTATCCGATCTTTAGTGGGAGTTGTAGGAGTGATGAGTTCGCACTAATTCTCTAGGATTAACCCTTGGCATAGGCACCCAATGCCTCCAAATTAGGGTAGATCCTTCTTAGATTAATGGAACGAAGTTGCTAAGATTTCTCTCGTCAATAAAAAAAAATAGAGTAAAGAAAAAAAGAGAGCAAGAAACAGATTACGCTGTAACTATCACTCATTGTACGCTCAATATAGTGAAAAAAAAAAATCTTTCTTATTATTGAAGGGAAGGTGTACTATTAAAACAATTTTGTGAGGCACATGAGAGGACATTGATCATGTGGGGAGGGAAATTGCTTTCAAATTATTTATGCTATAATGTTGATATTGCACTAACCAATCCGAGTAACACGTACTACTAAAAAACTTTTCAACTAACTAGCAAAAGACTTTATTATGCACTTTAAAACTATTTTAATCATCCGTAATCATATATTCGTCATCCATTGCGTGTAAATATACATTAGTCCATATATCATGATCAATGGGTATATTTAGTTGCCTAATTAGTTTTTCCTTTAGAAAAAAATGTAATATTTCTAGAAGCTAGTATTCTACGACATTTACTGAAAACGTTAAGCATCAAAAAGTTAAAAAGGAAAAAAAAAATCATTTTTATCTTTAGATTTTACACTATTTTCATGATAGGTCATTGGGTTTTCAAACTAAAATTTTAATCCTTAGATTTTACATATTTTTAATGTAAGTCCCTGGATTTTCAAACGTCAACTTTCAGTGCTTACATTTTTCCCTTGTGAAAAATGAGTTCATTTTGTCATCTCATCGTCCACTCCAATAACAGCTGAAAGTCCACCTCAGCAAAAGGTCTTGGTAGCTGCCTACATAATTCATGTTAGCTACTTTTAATGCCACATCATCCACTCGTCAACCGTGTGGCCCACAAAAGGACGTTGTTCCTACGTGCCCGATTTCAGGCCCTCCCGTCACTCAATGCATATCATTTTCCACCTGACAAGTTAGTCGACACTGCTAAATATTATAAAAAAAAACTACTACATTCCAAGATTTTTGCAGCGTTTTCATAAATTAACCTAAAAACTACGGTGCTAAATCCCATTCTTGTAGCAGCGTGTAGAATCGTTGCTAAATACCATACTTATATATAGTAGCGCTTTTTTAAAGGCCTTTAAATCCCATACTTTTAGCAACGTTGTGATCAGGAGAAATATTGCTAAATGCCATACATTTTAAAATTATAACTTTCCAATCACTATGTTAGACTAAATTTCAGTTTGGGTCGGCCGGTTGGTTTCGGCCCACTCCTGTACACCTCTACAGTGATTTAGTAGCATTTTCGACGCTAGCAGTAAATCACAAGATGTTGCCGCGTTTTACTTCAAACGCTAATAAATGCTCAAGATTTAGCAGCTTTGTTGAAAGAAAAGATAGTGCATTTCAGGAAAAATAAATAATTTAATAAGCCCATCATATAATAGTGTCATTATATATGTAATTCAAGAGAGAAACGTATAGTATACCAATTAGAGAAAAAATAGAATCGACCAAACACCCACAATATCTTCGGAAAGAATTAAAAATAATAATAATAATAATAATAAAAGATTATACTTTACGCCCTTTAACTAACACTCGTTTTATAATTTGTACTCTAAATATATTGTAAAAAAATCGTATATGTAGCTATGTAAGTTAACAAAAGGATCTTACTGGTTAATAATAAAATATATATATGTCACGATCTTAACAGTTAAATTGTAATATATACAGTCTAAATACCAGCAACGGAGGCTACCGGGACCTGGCAAACACCAGTAATGGAAGAGGCATTCCAGATAAAAAAGGCACCAACCAAAAGGCCAAAATGGTGGTGGAGGACGTTTGATTAATTTATTGGCTCACATCTTGCGAGTTGGAGGTTGTAGGTTCAAACTTTGGTCACTCCCACTTGGATATAAATGGATTAAGGACAATGAATCTATTTTTTTTTATTCAAGAAAAACATTTATGATTTTGAGTAGTAAGTAGTCAAACACAAATTTTCTTGGCCAGTTGTTTTACCTTCAAACACAAAAGCAACGCTGATTATGGAATATTTGGCACACCTCAAGGAACCACAAACTACAGGCCCGAAACACAACCCAGAGACACACGGCTGGCAATAGCTCAAGCAGAAGATAACAAATCGGAGAAGAAGAAGCTTTGCTGAGGCAAGAAAGAATATGGCATGGCTAGGGCTTGGCCCGGCCTCAGGCTGTGCGCCGCATTTTTTGCTTTCATCCCACTCTTGTGATTGACATCAGAATCTGATCTGAGGTATATATTAACAAAGCAAGTAAAGCTAGGAATCTTAATTAAGTACAGCACGAATTAGATTACACTTAGCAGGCTATATATAAACACGCTAGCTCGGGTTTACGCATCTTCCTCACGGACTAAAGCCAATTAACTGCTTTTTGCCCAAAGAAAAGAAAGAAAAGGAAGAGAAGACCGATCGAGCAGATTTTCAGAATATCAACAGCTAGCTCCTGATGGACAAAAAAGTTGAAAAACTGAGCCATTCTCTCCCTGAGAAGGACCTCTCACCTGGTGCTCTCTCGCTCTCTCTTTGAAGCCTTATGATAAAGATGGACATAGAACGATCATCGATTTTAGGCATTTTCATTTGTTACGAAAATCTCGTTTGTGTATTCCCCGGAAGGGAGAGCTTTCTTGGAAATGCGTGGTGGATAAGGTTGTGATATCTATGGGTTATTTTGTTGGGGAGAAGTTCGAGGGTTAACATGATCTTCTTGGTTCTACATATACATTCTGATCCTACTTTAAGCTGTCACGTTGTGAGAAACAATATGCAAAACTACACCAAGTTGATAGCAAATATCTGAAAAAATATAGACTATAGTATATCTTGCATGGAATTAGTTTGATTTCAGACGTGGATTAATGAAGGAATTTTGATTAGTGTACAATGTTTAATTTGCAAATTTAATGGCTTCCAAACTTCCTATTACACTCCTAATTTGTTCTATCAGAATTTTTAGCGTAGCTATTAGATTTTGTTCCAAAATGTTTGAGGTCAATTATAACGTGATGCAATCTAAATCATGTTCCTATACAATGGACAGATCAAGTCATAAGATTAAAAAGAGATCTCCCACCAGCTCACTACAAATTTAAGGTTGAATCATTTTCGGAAATGTTGAAGATATTTCCAGGGGATACAGAGCCAAAGTATGACTCGGACGTTTTTGAATGTGACGGCTATAAATGGTATGTTTGAATCCCTTGCTTATGTTCTTATGCCCATATCGTTGATGGTGTTCCTACTAGATTTTGACTAGCTATATTTCGCTTCCTTTCAACCCTAGGAGATTGTCTTTCTACCCCAGATGGAGAAAAGATTGCAATGGTAAGGGAAGCATATCACTCTACTTGGTGATTTCAGAAACGGATTCTTTACCTCTGGGCTGGGAGGTTAACGCAGTCTTTAGATTGTTTGTGCTGGATCAGATTCGGGGCGAGTACTCGACGCTCCAAGGTAGCTCCTCAGCCTCCTCTGATGTGTATATTTATTCTTGATGAAATATTAAAGTTTCTTCTTGTACATGGTTTTTGTTTTTCCCCTGTTTCTCAATGTTAAATGTGACTAGCTTGCACCTCTCTATATATAGATGCTAATGGCGAAGTAAGGCTGTTCCACGCAATGAAAACTGAATGGGGATTCGCACGGTTTCTCACCCTTCGTACCTTTGGTGATGCTCTCAATGGATACCTTGTTGATGACTCCTGCGTATTTGGCGCTGAGGTTTTTGTCATAAAATGTACCGGTGAAGGGGAGTGTTTGTCAAGTTTGAGTTCTCCTATCACAAGTAGCAGTACTTGGGAAATTGAAAAGTTTTCAACGTTAAGTGAGGAATATTTGATGAAAGAGCTCAGAGTTGGAGACCGCCAATGGTACATGTCGTTTCAGATTCTGCACCCTGTGACTACAATTGAATCGTTTAAAATATTGCTCTGAAGTTAATTGCCTATATTTCTCCATTGAACACAGGGAGCTGAAGCTATATCCAGGACATGTTTCAACTGACGATGGCAAAAGCTATGTCGGATTCGATTTATCAGTAAGTGATTGGGAAGCTTCTCCCCCCAAAGGAAAATTGTATGCTAAATATACTCTCCGTATAAGGGACGGAAGAACCAATGGACAGCATGAGGAGATTGCAGGTGAACTCCCTTGTTTTGTACTAACCGATCATTGTACGCACAACTGAAAACATGTTTCTGACCACAACTACGTACATATGGTACTCTGATTTGGAAAGTAGTTTTGGTAATAAGAAATTTGCACATCAAATTTTTGAAGAGCTTTTTCTTGCTCCAAGTTGTTTTTTATTTGAAGTATTCTAATTGAGTTGTCTCTTGTAGAATGTGGTTGGTTCTCTCCCTTGACTAAGGGATATAGTTTTGCAAAGTTCATGCTACTGGTTGTGCTCAGGGATCCATCAAGGAGCCTCCTTCTGAATGACACTTTAGTAGTCGATACAAATATCGAAATACTATCAGTTGTCAAGAAGGAGCTTCCTTCAATCTCGGCATTATCCGATCTGGCACGCAAGTTAGAGGAGGCTAATTCAAAGATCGAGGCAATGACGATAGCTAGACAAAAAGAGTACAAAGAGTTGACATCCAAACAAGCTGAGCTGGAGGCACTTCTACTTCAGCTACAAGAACTCCAAAAAGCACAGATGCGAGCACCTCAAAATGAGCAAGTACAAAAGCGGGAACAACTAAGAGAAGAGACGACGAAGATGGAGAGACGGATGACGGAGATGGAGAGATGGATGTGGATGGAGATGGAGAGACAGATGATGGAGAGACGGACGAGGACGGAGATGGAGAGACGGATGACAGAGATGGAGAGATAGATGTGGAAGGAGACAGATGACAGAGATGGAGAGATAGATGTGGAAGGAGACAGATGACAGAGATGGAGAGACGGATGATGACGGAGATGGAGAGACGGATGAGGACAGAGATGGATGATGCCGGACACAGAGAGAAGGATGACGGAGATGGAGAGACGGATGAGGATGGAGATGGATGAGGCTGGACATGGAGAGACGGATGACGGAGATGGAGAGACGGATGAGGCTGGACCATCCCGTTACATTAGGGAACCTGATCTAATCTGTCGTAGATGAAAACAATTGCATTCATATTTAATTAGTACTCATTTTGTATAAACTTTCTTATTTATTGTTTCAGTATCTTATTTATGATTTGGATGAATGATGACTATTATGTTTTTGAGGAACATTGATTATTATATATGGTTTTTATTAACCTTGATTATTCTGTGGATTTATAATATATTTAAAAATTTTGTTTGGTGATTTATTTGAATTAGGTAATATATACCAATCAAATCAGACTTATTTTTTTCTTAATTAACTGTTCTAACAATTTCGAGCAGGTTCAAATTAATAGTATCTTGATCTAATAACAAACAAAATAAAAAAGTGGCGACATAGTTCCAACAAGTTCGAACACATGATCTAGACTCTTTGGACAAGAAATCCAATTGGATCGGACGTAAGAACCAATGCTCGAACAAAGTTGGCACCTTATTACAGTGCAGCTTGTTCCAACACTCAAAACCTTTACATACGAACAAGTTTGAACTTGTATCTAATAGTAATTCAGACATGTTTTTTGCGTATGTTTAGACGATAACTTGACTGTTCGAAAATAAAAGCAAGTGTTGCGAACTCGTTCGAACTGTCGACTTGTCTGTCTAAACAAGCCGAAACGGGGACGAAATGAATTTCGTCCCTACTCTCGTTATTTTTCTCTTTGAGTTCGAACAGGTTCGAACATAACTCTTTCAAAACAAATATGTTAGACATGGGCGATCTAGACTGATTTGTCGTGACAAAATAGGCCATCCCGAAATAAATTATTCTCGGGATGAGGTATGAATTTCGTCGAAGTGCTTGTTTTTATTTCATTAAACTTGCAATAATATATCATTGGCAATGACTATGTAGAGAGATTTCGTGATCACTTGATCCATGGTACCTCTCCTTAATGCTTGCATTAAGTATCATATGTATGTATATATTTGGCTTTAATAAATGTAAAGGACCAATGAATGTGCATTATGTTCCGACCTGGAATTTTGTAGGGGCACAACCAAGCTTTTGGCTATGGTGACCAGGTTCCAACCTGGAGTTTTGTAGGGGCACAACCAAGCATTTAGCTATGGCGACCAGGTTCCGACCTGGAGTTTTGTAGGGCACGATCAAGCCTTTGGCTATGGCGACCAAGTTCTCACTTGGAGTTTTGTAGGCACGACCAAGCCATTGGCTATAGCGACCAAGTTCCAACCTGGAGTTTTATAGAGGCACGACCAAGCCTTTGGCTATGGCGACAAGTTCCAACCTGGAGTTTTGTAAAGGCATTTGAACAAGTCATAATTCAAGAAAGTATGCTTCCTTCCTTTATTCATGAAAAAGAACTAATTGTTGTATTACTATATTGTCTATTGATGTACATCAGAGGGCGGTTGATCTACTAGTAGAATTTCCTTAAATGAGCTATGTTCCACGGGTAAAGGAGTGCTTTTCCTTCAAGATCTTCTAAGTAGTATGACATTTGTCAAGAGTTCCGGGTAACCCTGTAGGGTCCCTCCCACTTGAGATGGAGCTTTCCATCCGCTGGATTAACTAGGGCTAGCATCATTTCCCGCAATACCAACTCTCCAACTCTGAGCTTTCGCTCCCAAACCCGAGCGTTGTAGTACTGTTCTACCTTCTTTTAATAATTTTGATTCCTCATTCCTGCTTCAGATGGTAAAGGAACATTCTGGGGGTGGGACCACAATTTCTAGCTTGACCAGGAAATCAACTACTACTTGACCCTTTACTAACTTTCTTGTCTGGAAATTGATATCAAACTCCCCCAATTCAATGGCCTATTGTGCCAGACGACTGGATGTTTCTATCTTTTGTAGCAACTTCTTCAATGGGAGGTCTATCAGGACGACCACAGTATGAGCCTGGAAATAAGGGCTCAACTTCTGCGCCGTAACTACTGGTGTAAATGTTGCCTTCTCAATTGGGGGGTACCTTTCTTCTACACCTGTTAATGCTTTGCTCACATAGTAAATATGTTTTTAGACTCCTTCTTCCTCCTTGATTAGTACCGAGCTAATGGCCTGGTTGGTGGCCGTTAAGTACAAAGACAGTGTCTCTCCTTTGTTAGGTCAGCTGAGTAAGGGCAAGTGAGAAAGGTAACGCTTGAGTTCTTCAAATGTCGTGGCATACTCGTTATTCCATTTAAATGATTTTCGGAGAGTGTTGAAAAAGGATAGGCACTTGTTAGTTGCCCGGGATATAAACCGATTGAGGGCAATAACCTTCCCAATCAATCGTTGTACTTCCTTTTCGTGGCAGGTGGTTTCAGCTGCACCATGTTGGCTTTTAGTCACAATCAATGTTTTGATGATAATAATAGAAGTAATTGAGATATGAAGCAAAGCGGATCCAAAATGAGCACGAAGCGATCAAGCAACATCCCTTTCAATGAAGTGCTCTTAAAGTGAAGACTCAAGCTACTAGGATAATCTTTGTAACTCTAAGACTTTAGCTTTAATAAGGATTTAAACCACACACTTGCATATTTTCAAAACTTGCATGAACTTTTACCACTTGTTTTGAAGATTAAAAATGTTTTAATGGCTTCAAAATTATTCCAATTAAACTCTCAAACCTTTTATATACTTATGGGAAGTTAGTCTTTAAAATTGAGTATTTTAAGTTGGTCAAAATCGTGTTTTTAAAACAACCGGATCATGTGCTTAAGTTGAGGAGTTCGACCGGCTGGTGAAGCGATCGACCGGTCTTCGATCGCTTGGTAAAGCGGTCGACCGGTTCATTTTTAAAAAGGAAGAAAAGAGTCATTCTGACCTCTGACATTATGATCGTTAGGTAACGTAAACCTGCAGCGGTCGACCGCTCGTCGTGAATTTTTTATAGCTTGACTCCCAACGACTATTAACGGTTATTTTTCTTATGAGGCCTATATAAAGCCATTCATACGCCTTTTAAAAGTTACTAAAAGAACCAAAATCATTTTACTACGGCTAAGAATGATCAAAAACCTTTCAATTCTTCTTCAAACATCATTCACACATAATCAACACTTTCACATCCTTGTTATTGTGTGAAGCCTAAGAGATAGAAATTTCTCATTGTAACATCTACTCCATCAAGGGAGTTTTAAGTGAGCATTTTCGTTCATCCCTATACACTTTTAAGAGAGTGATTCTCTTGTTTCCTTTTGGTGAGGGTTGTTCATCAAAAGAATGAGTTTAGTGAGGTTTGTTCTCAATCTCGTTCTTGAGGCTTGAAAAGGTGCTTCTCAAGCTCAAATGTAAGGAAACCTTTCCCTTGGTTGAAGGGAGCTTAGTAGAGATACCTTAAGGCTCGGTAAAGGAGCTTGAGGGGTGGATGTAGGCGGGTTAGTCGAACCACCTAAAAATCTTGTGTTTGCTTCTCTTCCTTTATCTCCTTACTTTATGCTACTCGTTTCTTATTTAAGTTTTTATTTCCATTTTGAGTTGCAATTTATATTCTTGTGCTTAATCTTTTATTGCAATCGTTTCTCTTTATGGGACTTGTAGCTGGCAAACACTTTCTAAAGGGTAAGTTTCAAAAAAGTTTTGAAACCCAATTCATCTCCCTCTTGGGTTGCCTTAATCCTAAGATTTACACACCACTGCATCAATTTTTCTGGATTAGCTTCAATACCACTACTTGACACTAGGAAACCCAATAACTTTCTTGATGACACCCTAAAGGCACACTTGGCAAGGTTTAGTTTCATCTTGAATGTGTCTAAGACTTCGAAGATCTCTACCAAATCTTTCAGGTGTTCGTCCGCCTGAGTACATTTCACCAGCATGTCATCCATATAAACCTCCATATTTCTATCAATTTGGTCCTTGAACATCAAATTAATTAACCGTTGGTACACTGCCCCAGCATTTTTTAGGCTAAATTGCATGACCTTATACTAATACAATCCCCTATCAGTGATAAACGATGTCTTATCTTGGTCGGAAGGTGCCATACGTATCTAGTTATAACCAAAAAATGCATCTAGAAAGGACAAGAGCTTATGTTCTGCTGTGATATCGACCAACAAATCAATACGGGGCATCGAAAAACTCTCATTTGGGCAAGCTTTGTTGAGGTCGGTAAAGTCTACACACATCATCCACTTCCCATACACCTTCAGGACCAGGACTACATTTGCCAACCACTCAGGGTAGTATACCTCCCAGATAAACTGAGCTTTCATCAGCTTATCCATTTCCTCCACAGCTGCTTTATTGCCCATAGGGGCATAACTTCTTCTTTTCTACCTGACCGGAATAGCATCAAAGGCGATGCTCAGCCTGTGGGTGATTACTTGGGGGCTTATTCCCTCCATGTTCACATGAGACCAAACAAAGGTGGTTTTATGCTGTCGCAAGAAGTCGATCATCTCTTTTTTCCGTTCATCACTCATCTGGGCACTAATCATGACCATTTTTCCTTCTACATCTTCTAACTCTTCTACTACTTGGGGATGCAGGTCATCCTCCGTGTCCTCTCTCTCTATGAGAACAGGTATGGCCTCTACCATACTTTCACCCATAGCTAATACCTAGCATGACTCTGTACCCTACTTACCACTTAAAGCAATAAAATAACAGCCTTGTGCTACTCCCTAATCTCCCTTCACCTCTCCTACACCTTGAGGGGTTGAGAATTTTAACTTCAAATGATAGATGGAGAAGACTACTTGGATGGCCCCCAATGTGGTTCTGCCGATTATGGCGTTGTAGGTCAATGGCTTGTCTACTACCAGGAAGTCTACCAGGGTGGTGGCTGAGGTCAAGTGTTCTCCTATAGTAAGTGGGAGCAACACTGATCCGGTTTGTTAGATGCGATCTTCTGTGAATTCGAATAGGGGAGCCGGGGAAGGCTGAAGTTCATACTCAGGGATGTCAAGTTGTCTATATGCCTTGAGGAACAAGATGTATGCTGAGCTTCCTTTGTCTACAAGAACTCTGTGCATTGAAAAGTTAGCAATCATGACTGGAGGAATCCGACTGCATCCCCTTCATCAAAGGAAATAGAGATCCGGTCTACTTTGGGCCGCTTTCTGGGTTGTTCTGCCAAATAGATCTGCTGGTGTTGTGCCTCCCACATGTAAGCTCTCTTAGCTCGTCTACTAGTTCCCCCTACACAATGTCCCCCGGTAATGGTCTGCACTTCTCCTCACAAGGATGGTGAGGTAAGGTTTTCGGGTGTCTGGTTGGTGTTTGTGTTTTGAATTTGGATAGGATTTTATATGTCTAAGAACACCATGCTCAAGAATAAACTTGCGTAATTTTCCCTGCTGCAAGAGGTATTCAATCTCCCGCCTCAATTCCCAACAATCATTTGTATCATGCTCGTGGTCTCCATGGAACTCACAGTACCCGCTACTGTCTCTCTTACTCGGGCGTGCCTTCATTTTGGTTGGCCACTTTATGGTCGGGTCCCTTAGATCTGTAACAAAAGCTCTCGTGGAGGTGTATTTAGGGCAGTGTAAATGAGACGCTCATCTTTTGGATAGCATTATTTATTTGGTCTGGGGGACTAATCTCTCTTTGCCCTTTGCCAGCATTCACGGGAATTGAGATAGTTTGCCTCCTAGCCTCGTTTCTCTTGTCTCTCCGGTTAGCCAGAGGATGACGCCACCTGTGCACAAAAAAATCTTCACAATCCAAATGTTTCCAGGCTTTGTCCAACACTTCTCCGAAATTGCTGGAGGCCTTGCGGATTAAGTACTTCAAGAAATCCCCGAGTTGTAACCCGTTGATTAGTGTCATTACTTTGTTTTCATCAGCCGCATATGCCACAGTGACTCTCTTGTTGACACTGCACAGTTCTCACAGAGTTCTCTTTAATGCCTAATGCCGAACAAGTACGAAGGTGGTAGCCTTATGCATCTGTTGGAGACAAAATGTCTAGTAAACAGGGATCCGAGCTGCTCGAATGTGTCAATTGACACCAAAGAGAGACTGAAGAACCACTGCTATGCTGGTCCTTTAAGGGTAAGAGAGAAAGCCCTGTATAAGATGGCATCCGGGTATGATTGCATGTGCATGTGCATGTGCAATTGGAAGACTTCTAAGTGATCGCAAGGATCCTCTAATCCATTAAAAAGGTCAATCACGGGAGTCATCTCTGGAGAAATAGGGGGTTTCTAAGGAATTGAGGATGTAAAAGAAAGACTGGATTGTGATAAAGATTTTCCCACAGACGATGCCAACTAATAATGCCAAAAATCACCGAGGGAGTTGTCGATCAAGGATCGGGATCTGCGAGCAAGTAAAGAAAGGTTGACACCGAGGAAGAGTCTATGATTCCTAAGTTAGCAAGAGAGCTTTGAGGATTAAAGAGATTATAATGGTGTATCAGAGTTAAAAAAGATGGAGGGGGTACCTAGTATTTATAGGTTGGAAAAGGAGTTCTATTCCCGCTTGGTCTCAAACTAATATCTCCCGCTCACCTTTTATGCGATGGGGAGTTTTTCCCTGGTTTGGTGAGGTTGCTAATAGACCATAATTGGAGCAGGCGGGCTGCGTGGGTATCTTTGAATGAGATAAGTCTTGCCGGTCCTAGATCATATTCGTGGCCCATAAGGTTTTAATATTGATGCTTAGTCATTCAATTAGGCACTAGCCACCCTTTGGGCCAAGTACACATTTGACTCTATCAACTTTAATTAATGGATGTTGGAATATTATATAAAGCTAATATGCAATATGTTATAAGTCCATAGATTTGCTTTAGCTTATGTAGATTAATTTCTTCAAGGTTTTGAACTAAAGTATATATAGAAGTCTTCCATTATTCCCTTCAATTTTCATACACTTCATCCATAAATCTCATGATTTTTATAGAAACATAGAAAAGCAAAAATTGTTGTTCATTTAAAGTTCCAATTTAGTAATGTTACGAAGCACGATCTTCTCATTACTTGCGCCTAGATTTCGATCCATGCTTTTCTCAAGGATTGGGCGTGGAAATAGATCAAAAGTAGAAATTCTATCTCATAAATGTGAGTTGAAGTCAATGGATTGTACTTGCCTAAACATCATTGATATTCATCAGTTTTTATCTTGTCTAACCTCTTCGTATATATTTACTCATTTTCAAGTAAAAAAAAAAAAAAAAAACTATCTTTTGTTCTTTTGATGATAAGGGTATCCAGAGCTTTGCCCCGATTAATCCTTTAGACTTACATAGTCTATGTACCCGTCTCGTCTCACACAAATAGAGTAATTACCGGGCCATAACTCTTAAAGGAGATTGGTAGCAACTAAGAGTTTCGAAGGGACCAAACCCCCAAGTTGGTTAAACCACCAGAACAACCCCTTCGAGTTTCATCACTAGTATTAACTGTAACAAATTTTCTATCATTTATTCACCTAATTGAGTAGGGATTGATTTAGTTATTCCTTCTAAGCAGTGTACACCAAATATACATAACCATGCAAAAAATGATAAAACAAGTTGGAAGAGTGCTTAAGAAAAAAAATAAGTAGAAAAAATTAAACTCTCAAATCTTTTGTTGGAAAATTTGTTTGTCCTATAATTAATTTGTCATACACTAACTATTTTAAGCTACAAAATTATGTTTGGTCTGCACAAAATTGACACATATATACGTTTGAGTTATGTTAATGTGTTAATAAAACATGGATCATACATTGGACTACATAGAACTGTATGCATAATACTAAAATTAATGAGCTATTTGTGTTGCAGCAAGTTTTAACTATCCTCTTGTTACTATTACATGCTAGCTAGGATAATTTTTTGGTCTTTTGCCTAGTACGTACAAGGGTTTTTTAGGGTGGAAGAAAAGAGAAATCTTTCCCTGTCCAAATTGCAAGAAAAAATTCAATTTGAATAATGGTAGATCAAGCATAAGATGAGTAAAAATTATAATAAAGGCTCTTTTCTATTTATTATCTTCACAGCT
Organism: Morella rubra; assembly: GCA_003952965.2. Lineage (NCBI taxonomy): Eukaryota > Viridiplantae > Streptophyta > Magnoliopsida > Fagales > Myricaceae > Morella > Morella rubra. The sequence goes on from CM025852.1 coordinate 7,176,902, forward strand.
CATCTCATTGTTTCAAGGTGGTTCAAAAACCTTAATTACATGTTTTAAGGGGCTAGTTAGGCTCACCGTAATGGCAATGGGCCAACGATTGTGAGGGTTAAACAACCATACAAACCCAAATGAGTAGCTTAAATGACCAGTAGAAATGGAAAGCCGATGGTAGGGGGTAGCAGAATTGGCTGGTGGAGGAGAGGGGTTAGCCAAGGGGGAAAATCATAGGTTGGTTTAGATACACATGCGTCCAACCCACATGCTAGTATATTGATTTCTAGCTAGGCCTAGATGGACCACCAAGAGACATGGAGGCCAGTTGCACATTGTGTGCCCACCAGAAAATACTACCAAGGCTCAAATTTGGAAGAGAAGTGGTTGGGCATGTGAGATTCAAGTGTGTGGCCAGTCAACTTCGGACTGGGGTAAAAACGGACGCCACTCGATCCCGAATCTATCCATGACGGATGTGTCCTTCGGTGAAAGAGACATAACTTTAAAAGTTATTCCATAAGTAGTATACATATGAGATGTAATTCTTTTCACACATAATGGATTTATGCACTTTCAAAAGGTACTTCAAAGAATAGATAGTACATTTAAGGAAAGATAAATAATTTAATAAAGTCATAATATAATAGTATCATTGTGGTTTATGAGAAAGGAATAGGACCACAGGGAGAATATTGAATTTTACTTAAGTGGAAGTTGTGGGGGCGATGAGTTTGCATTAGTTCCCTAGAATTTGCGCTGGGTGTAAAGCCCCACAGTGCCTCCAAACTAGGTTAGGTCCTTATGAGGTTAATGCACCTAAACTCTTAAGAATTCTTTCCTTACTAGAAAAATGAAAAAAGAATAGGAAACCAATGAGAGAAAGCATTGAATTGACTAAACACTCATCGAGCTTAGAAAAAAAAAGTAAAGAAAAAAAAAACACGAAATAGAGTACGCTGTAACTATCTTCTTTTTTTTTTTTCTAAGCAAACGTTTTATTCAATAAATGAAAGTTCAAGGAGGATCAAACGAATCCACCAAAGAAATAGAAGGCAATAAAAGAGAAATACATAAATAGTGAAAACGAAAACAACGAGCAACCCAAGAGGCTAAGAGGTGAGCCATAGAATTTTGACATCTAGAGGCCCAAAGTACCTTCCACTCAGCATGCAACTCCAAAAACCACTTAATCCAGGAGATAGTATCTGCCACAAGACCAACCACAGCTTATTGATCATAAATAGCACGGAAAATGAGTTTTGAGTCACTTTCAAAAACAACCTGATCCAAAGCAATATCATGGGCAAACTGGCAAGCCATTAAACAAGCTCGTGCTTCCGCTAGCAGGGGATTATCAGTGACAGCATGATCGCTCCAGACAAAATGAATAGCCATAAGCAACTCTACAAACAGCAGCAAGAAAAGCCGAATTTCCTCTAATAGCAGCGTCCACATTGACTTTCCAAACACTAGGGTTAGGGGGCTTCAACAGAAGGTGGGATCAGAGATCAACTTTTGACCAAGCAGCAAAATGTTCCGCATTTTTACGCTGAAGGCTTCTTATCATATCCAAAGGGTCTGGAATAGTACCAGAGTGCACTAGCTAGTTACAGGCATACCAAACAAGATCAAAGATAATAGCAACCTGAAAAGGAAGGTCCCTCCCTCTAGGGACGGAAGAGAGTAGAATCTCATTAGAACACATAAGCAAGGAAAGCCAGGCCTTAATATTAAGATGGTGAAAATGACGGGTATCAAGGGGCCAACAAGCTTCTCTCCAAAGAGAGGTAGTAAAACAACACCTAATATAGAGGTGTTCAATGGTTTCAGCTTCTTCCATACAAAAAGGACAGAGAAAGAAGTCATCCACACGGTCAGAAAGGAAGGAAAGTTGACCCCGAACAAGGACTGCATGAGCTGCTAACTTCCAGAGAAGGAGACAAGGATGGGCCTAGATTTTAAGAGACCATAAGGACTTCCAATCAAAGGGCAGGGCCAAATCAACAGGAAAAGGGAGTAAATTTCTCAAACTAGTCTAAAAGGTAAGTAGACTTAACTAAGAAAGAACCAGAATTCTCAAGCTTTCAGAAGACCGAGTCTTGAAGAACACCATCCGGCACAGTAATAGATAGAATACAATCCACACAGGAAGGATGGAACAAGGAGTCCAAAAGAGGCCTATTCCAGCACCTCAACAGGGGTCCACAAGGTCAAAGACTTTACAATGAGAATTAGAATTAATGAGAGGATGCAGGAGAATAGCTTTAAAGGATGGAAGACCTGGGATCTGAGGATCAGTCCAGGTATTTGTAGTCCTCCCTCCACGCACCAAGAAAATCAAGCCTTTAGAAACAAGAGGGCGAGTTTCAAAAATACCTTGCTAAAGCCAAGATGCATTAGGCGACTTCACCACATCAAGGAAGTGTAAATTCTTTAAATATTTAGCCATAAGGTATTTAACCCAAGGAGCATCAGGTTTAGTAACAATCAACCATCCCAATTTAGCAATAAGGGCCTTATTCACATTGTGCAACCTACAGACACCAAGACCCCCAAAATCTTTAGGCTTACAAACAAAGGACCAAGCCAGAGGAGTAACATTTCGACGCTGCCCATCAAAACCCCAGAAATTTTTTTAAAAAATACCATCTATCTCTTTGCACCAGCCTTTCGGAAGGAGGAAGGTAGACATAGAATTAGAGGGCAATGTCATAGCCACTATTCTAATAAGATTCAATCTGCTAGCTTGCGAGAGACATCTCCCTTTCCAACCTTGAATTTTCTTCAGCACCTTATCTTTAATATTAAAAAAAGCAGCCTTCCTAGAATGTGAAAATTGGAGTGGAAGACCAAGATGCTTCCCACCGTTACAATCACGACGGAGACCAAGGAGACGGCAGATGGAAGAGCTGTAACAGTGAGCAATGTTAGGGCTAAAAATAATACTCGACTTGACAAAATTAATAAGCTGACCAGACCAAGATAAGTATTGCTGGAGACACTGGTGGATGTTGGAGGCATCAAGCTCACGAGAGGCGCTGAATATAATCATATCGTCTGCAAACATTAAGTGCGAGATGAAAAGGGCCCTTTGACTAATTTGGATACCTTTCAACAACTGGGCAGATTCAGCCCGCAATAGCAACTTGGTGAGAACCTCAGAGCAAAGGATAAATAAGAAGGGAGAAATGGGGTCTCCCTGGCGAAGGCCGCGTTGAGGAGAGAAAAATCCGAAGGTTCTGCCATTCAAAAGAATGGAATATGACACTGTAGAAACACATTGCTAGATAAGTTGGACCCAAGCTTCTAAGAACCCATAATAACGCAAAACATGGAAGAGAAAACTCCATTCGATACGATCATATGCTTTTTCCATGTCAATACGAAGTGCCATACAACCTTCCCAACCTTACTTATGCTTGATGGTGTGGAGTAATTCTTGGGTGAGAATAGAATTCTCTTGTATAATACTTGTAGGCACAAAACCGGTCTGAAGAGGGGACACAATCTTGTTCAGCATCGATCTAAGTCGAGATGTTAAAATCTTAGAGAATATTTTATAAAGGACATTGCATAGACTAATGGGACGGTAGTGGGAGGCAAGGGTGGGGTTATCACGTTTCGGGATAAGAACAATATTGGTGTGATTCAACGATTTTAAAATGAAACCAGTGGAGAAGAACTTCTGGACAGCAGCAATAACATCACCCTTGACTATGCTCTAATATTTTTGGTAAAAGAGGGAAGTGAAACTGTTCGGCCCTGAGAATTTAGAAGAGCCAATAGATCTGACAACACTCTAAATTTCATCAGCATTAGGAACAGCACAAAGAAAAGCATTATCCCCTAGGGAGATGACCTGTTCAATAAGAGAGTCCACAGAGTAGAGATGTTGCGAATCGGAGGAAGAAAACAAATTCTTGAATGAAGCACAAAGATAATCTCTAATATCAATTCTATTATTCAACCACTTGCCATCTTCAACCTTTAAAGACTGAATGCAATTTCTCTTTCTCCTAATGACAGTGGACAGGTGGAAATATTTAGTGTTCAGCTCTAGTGTAGTGAGCCATTGAACACAAGATTTGGTTTTCCACAACAATTTCTTACATTTCAGTGCATCTTGGAGTTCAAACTAGAGCTACTGTTCAAATGCTTCCTTGTGGGGGGTAGGGTCCAGATCTTGTGTAAAAGCCAACTCCCGATGCAAAAATTGAATCCAGTCCTGAAGATTCCTGAAAGTCTCCTTGTTCTAAAGACGAAGACGCAGTTTGAGAGCCTTAAATTTCTAGCAAATTTGAAAGGCAGGAGAACCATTAAAAAAATTCCCCCAACAATCCTCAATAACTAAATGACAAGAGGCATTAGAAACCCAAAAGGGTTTAAAGCAAAAGGGACAGGGACCCTTTGCTGATCACCAAAAGTGTCGAGGACAATAGCCGCATGATCAAGAGCCTGTACGGGAGCAGTGAGTAATCAAAACTCGAGAAAAAAGAAGGCTCCAATCCCCATTAGCAATGCCTCTGTCAAGGCATTCACGAATAAGGGCAATACCGCTTCTCTTGTTACTCTAGGTGTACTTCGGACCAGAGAAACCAAGGTCCACCATGCCTTGTTTGAACAAAAAATGTCGCAGCCCACCAGAGGTGGAGGCAAATACAAGATTCCCCCTCCCCCAACTTGTCCTCTTGAGAAACCACAGAGTTAAAGTCTCCCAAACAAAGGTGAGCACCAGGGAAAAACTTAGCCAACTGATCCATATCATCCCAGAACCGACCCTTATCCTGCCATAAGGTAAGCCCATAAACTAGAGAAAGCATCCAAGGGACATGTCCTGGATTAGAGAACCAGAGAAGATTAAGAATGTGGGGTGAGAAGGAAGTAACCTCAAAATCAACACCCTATCACCAAGCAAAGGCAGTGCCGCCCTTTCTACCAACATGAGGCAATTCAATAAAGTGAGTAAAACCAAGACGATTGAGAGCATATCGAACACTAGGAATTTTAGTTCCAGCAAGAAAGATGCAGTCTGGATTGAAACAATCGATCCAAGACCTAAGGAGATAGACTGCTGCCGCCAGAGCTAAGCCACGACAGTTCTAGTGGAGGAGGCACATTAAGAGGAGGGAAGGGGCATGGCAAGGCCACCTCCTCAGCCATCGTCTCCTCAATTTCCAGATGATTCTTAGCCACATTCTTTAATTCAAGCTGCTTAAAACCCTTTACGGAACCCATGTTCAGAGCAATTACCAGAGCCTCCACCCCAACGCCCTGCTTTCTTCAAGGAACGAGCTTTGCTATGAATCTTCAGGGAAGCAATATTGCAATCTGTAACAACTTCTAAAGACTCCCCAAATAGCTTATGCCTTCTCTTCCATTTAATCCCCTCAATGACCAAGGAGCCAGAGTTTAATGTCAACACCGTAGGCAAAGGGAGACGGATAGCTTGAGACAGGTGCAAGGTCGAGGGGGATAGGGAGTCCAAAGGAACAGCCTCTTCATAAGGATCTTGGGCCTAGCCTAGATGCAATAAAGCATTGGCCACATCATGAGCTGATTCCAACTAGGCCCTTGGAGGATCATAACCTGAGAAAACTGAGTTTGCATAAAAGAAGTCTCATAGGTCGGAGGAAAAGAAAACTGAGGTGGGCTCTCAGGATCCAAAAGAAAGGGAAGGCCCATAATCTCAAAGTCGCTCACTTCTTCACTGTTCGAGGGAAGACTTTGGGAGCCTGAATCGAGGAGGATTTGGCGGCTTGGGGAAGACGCGCCCAATAAAGCACCTTTGTGACGTGGTTGGAAGGAGACAAAGGCAAGATCAAGGTTGGACAAAGATTGTCGGTGCAAAGGGGAAATTTTCAAGTTAAGGGATGGTTGTGGATGGCTAGAAGCTTGCATGTCAGCTAGGCCAGCAGAAGCGTAGCACACTGAGGGTCCTGCAACGCCTAAGAGAGGTCCAATGTCGGGTCAGATTTGGCAGGTTGGTCAAAGGTAGGTGCAGGTAGACAAGGAGGGTAGTGGAGCAAGGGAAACTGGGGCTGTGAAGGGAAGGAGGAGTGACCGGAGAAGTTAGGGAAGGCGGCGTTGAATTTGGGAAGGAAGGGTGGAGAGGGGAAAATGGTGTAATCTCCATGGCCAACGGATTAGAGCACCCAGACGATGAAGAGCTCTAATAAGCAACCGCAAAGGAGTCCGAGTTAATGCCAGAAGAAGAGGAGTCCAAAGTCCATCGACGGAGCTCAAAACCAGGGCCAACAACCCTCATGCGGGGACCAAACTTAAAGTTAGGGTCCGACAAGTTAAGCTTAACACCACAGCTATGTTGCATATGACCCACACAACCACATGAATAGCAAAACTCTGAGATTCTCTCATACCTGATCTGGACCCAACAGGGGGAAGCGTCCTTCGACGCTAGTAGTACCCTGGCATCAAGGGCTTACGTGTGTCTAGTAGCACTTTTACTCGAAAAAATCGAGAGACCCAAAACATAGTATTGGGGGGAAAATCATGCTCAATAACAGGACCAACCAAAGACGCAATATTAAGAATACTTTTTTCATTCATACGGATAAGAGGAAGACCATGGATTTGAATCCATACCGGAGTAGAGTGGAGTTCAATTTCATTGATGGACAAGCTTGGATTCCAAGGTTGAAGAATAAGGAGCAGGCCTCGAAAGCTCCTCGGTCCACCTTGAAAATTTCTATCACGAGTCTCCTGGACAAGGAAGGTGAAAATGAAAGCATTGCTGCCCAAATCTTCTATGAGGAAACCTTCAGTAGTTTTCGAGGAGAGTTGCACGATCTCTTTCAAGGCTTGTGTTATTCAAAATACGGTTGGAAATGATCTTACCAACAAGAATAGATTTTGCACTCTCTTCCGCAGCCAAGAGAGAAGAAGGAAGGTCAGGAGAGTCTTCCTCCCAGTTAATGCACTGAGTTCTGTCAATGAGGTGGGCAATGTCGTTATCGAGTGAGATTTGGTCAGGGTGAGGAAGAGCCATAATGCAGGGGATGGGGAAGGAACTGAGTGGAAACAACGGGAGGACAGGAAGAAGGGTAAGAGAGGGGTCACTAGTGGAGGTAGGGAGGGGAAAGGAAGAATAAAGGAGAGAACAAGGTAAAAGGACGAGGAGGAGACAGGAAAAAAGGTCAAGGAGGAGGGAGGGTAGGGAACCAGGGAGAAGAGAGGGTAGAGCTCTACAAGAGAGCGAACGAACAGGCCACGGATTCGTTTATACTTGCCCTCCGCTGTACCTATCACTCATTGTACGCTCAATATAGTTTAAAAAAATTGTGTATCGTAAACTAACAAAAGGTCACGTTACTTAGAAAAAAAAAATTAAACTAACAAAAGCATCTCACAATTAAATGAAAAAATAAATAAAACAAATGGCATAATTTTAATAGTCAAATAAATTTAGAATGTAAATATAAAATAAATTCTAGTTTAAAAAATTACGAAGTGGAATTTCCTCCAAAAGAATAATCCCCACCATTACACGGTCGGCTTCCCGTCCGTGCCGGTGTGCGGTGACGTTATAGCCCTTTGTCTGGAAATAAAACCTGGAAGTGAATTGGGGAAAAGAAATTTAGAAAAAAAAAAAAAAAAAAAGAAGGAAAATGGAGAAGAGCTTCACTCTCATTCAGACTTTAGCCACCGCCGGAGCCTTCTCTGCTATTTCTTTATGGGAAGGCGGAAATTCCCCATTCTCCATCTAACCTTTTTCATCACTTTCTCGGGTAATTAATCTTTCGCCTTCTCCTTCAGGTACGGATTCATGTTCGGCCGAGAGTCTGCCCGCAAAGAACTCGGCGACTTGATCGAAAGTCTCCGCCGCGGAAACCCTGATTCTGCAGCTTCTTCTTCGCCTTCTCATTCCGAAACAGTATGGGATTCTCTCTTTTGTTTCTAATTTGGGAGAAAAATTGGCTAATTTGTTTCTCAAAATGGTTCTTTTGTTTTTCTCTGATTGTCTTGAAGAAGCATTATGGTGTTTTTTATGTTTGTTTGTGATGGGATTGAAGTGGGTACTCTTTGATTTTCAATAATGCTAAAGTCCCATGTGAGGCAAAGTAGTAGTGATCCCTGTTAGTCATAGTCTCGCTTTTCTTTTGGGGGTGGCAGAATATATTGGTATCCAGTCAAATTCGAAGGATTTTTCCTTTTCTGAAGCAGAAGCTCTAAGGATGAAATTTCTCTTTCCTTGCTCTGATAATAGATTATATGGTGATAATACTGGTGGCAACAATGACTTCCTATACCAAGATACATGATTATTGAAAGCATAAACTGTGAGGCCTAGATCTGTTATTAGTTACACATCAAGATACTTTCAATGGATCCCATTTTTCTAGACTGTCAGGATTTTTACTGATGTCTTCCAGACAAATTTATAGGTTAGTAAATGCTTGTGTCAACCAATCTAATTTTCTCTCATTCTTGCGACTGTGCTGGATCATGTCTACTTGTTCTGGCAACTGTTGTCTATTAGTTGATTTTTCAAACTAAATAATCATGTAATATATCACTTTCCATTATGCATCGGTAGTTACAGATGTGTTTGAAGTCCATGAGAAGTTAGTTGGATGATGTAGTAATGTAGAAGACTATTAATTATTTTTCTCAAAATTCTGAAGTATGAGTAACATTCAGATGCTTGGTGAAGGTCCACAGCATTGAGAAAGCAGAGGGGAAAAAGTATTTCATCCTTAAAGATTTGGGATTGAGTTTATCCACAAAATTTCATGGGTATAGGTAATCCGACATTCCTTGTAAAGTATCTCTGGGATACCTTTAGCAGCATATGTTCATGTTGGGCTTATGGGATCCCTGATGATTTTGTTTTCCTGTAGATGAGAAATCTAAAATGTTGGCATGTTAACCTTACTTTGTGGATACACGTCTTCTATGAATGTATGCTTTTTTCTCATATTGCTTAATTGTCATTGGCTATAGAATGCTATAGCTCAAGACTGCATTAATGAACAGCATTGAGATGCATTATTCTGGAATTTCATAGGTTATGGCCCAGCATTGTATTTATGTTAGATGTTTACACTTCTCTTTGGGCAAATGGCTTAGCCATATTGCACTTCTATTGATATGAAGCGTCTGGCGAAATTTTTAGTTCAAATAATGGTCTCTGGTGCCTGATCCTGTGCACTTATTTACAAGCAATATCGCTTTATGTGGATAAAATTTCTGAAGAACAAAAAGCTGGGTCTCACCTTGAAGAACAAAAATGGAAAAACTGAACAGCATAACAAAGCCTCTGCTTCCAGAAGTAAACACACAATCTAAAGAGCTTAAAAGTTCTTTTACACCTGAGTGATATTTAACAGGAAAATAAACGAGGGAACTATTTAAGCAGGTTTGATGTCTGTCATATGCCTGCTCTGTTGTGGCCACCAGACAACTTAATGCCTAGAGAAGATTTGGTTGCTCAAAATGTTGCAGTCATTACGGTAATGCAGATATGAAATTCTACTCTCTATATCGTTCTCAGAGCTAAGCATAGGAGACTCGAGTTATTTTGTATATGTGTCTTACTTTTTTTCCCTTCTGTTTTTCCTTTTATCTCTATCCTATAATACAATGAAGTATGCATTTGTTACAAATGAACATGAACAGGCACTCTTCACACTAGAGCAACCTCTTTAATGTTCTTTGTAGTCTTCTGTTTGATGAATCCCACGTAAAGGTTGGTCCCACTGGAGTCCCACTCCGAAAGCTTTGTGCTTCGACCACCTTCTGACACGCTTTTCACAAACTGCACTAGGTGCCTCCAATTATCCTGTTCGAACAACTTCTTATTCATTCTCAAATATGTGAATGCGCACAATCCATTGCCAGAATCCGACCTACTTGTTGCCACAACTTGTCCATACGCACTTTCATCATACCTCTCCAGAGCATTTTCTCCAGCGAGCTCTGTTCTTGCACTCCTTGTTGCCATCTTTACTTGTCGAACTAATCCTTCTGGCGAACTGTTCGCATGCTCTGGCTGTTCTCCATCTTTCATTTCCATGCAAGTGAAGTTAAGTACCACTCCATGTTTACTCATCATTTGTGCAATTGGAAGGTAACCATCTCTATGTCTCGTATTATAGTATCCGGCGGTCAGTTCAGCAGCGTGGGACCTTGATCTGTAATGCCAGTGGATTCCGGCTACTTTCCCAGAAAGTTTTGCTCCAGTTCTTTGAAATACACCTTTTGCAGCAGCAAGGAGTCTATCACCATGCTGTAGTAGCTTTCCAGAATACCACTCGAGAAAGAACTGTGCGTACTCGCTGTTCCATGCTCCATCCCTACGAAAAAATCCAGTGTCCTCTGGATATTGATTGTACTGGCCTGAATCATGGGGTCCACTTGTTCCCCAGTCTGTCCTCCCTATCGACTCTGCCGCCGCTTGCAGGGAAGCTCTCATATACTGCAAAACACAAACACTGTTGTTAGAATACAACAAAGCTAAATTCTCTGGTCTGTTACATATTAGATATTTCTAATCTGAGTCATTTGCAATAGTCCTCTCTTTCCCTGTCAGTAGGCTTTAGCTTGGCATTTTTGTAGTATGTGTCGTGCATGACTCATAAATCATGATAGTTTAACTATGAGAGATTTGGTTCAAAAATATACAATCTGTCCCCTTTTTTCTCTTTTTGAGTTTGCAACAGCTACCTTGTCATAGCTTTGAAATTCTCCAATTCCAGGGTATCTCCAAGTTCCGTTGCTCTCTGGATAAGATGGGTATCTGAGCTCCCCACAAGGACCCATTCCCACTTGAATTTCCTGCAAAAGTTGGGATTTTTGAGTTCCAAATCTGAAAGAAATGAAATCCACTACTCGTAGTCTTTAAATGGAAGAAATAGGCTAAGCAATAAGTTTGGTTCTACTTGCTGCCCCTCAACTCACTTAAGTTAAGCTCTTAGTGCCTCAGCTTTAGTATTTTTGTTGCTCTTCACAAACGTGAAAACAAGTCTTTTACTAAACATAAACGTAAAAACACTTGAAAATATAATATATATATATATATATATATTTGGTCTGTTCTGGCGAAACAATTTCCCAGTTATGCCGATATTCCTCTTTGTAAACCGTGTAAGTGTCTAATTAATTAATCTGTTTAATAGATAGTCAGTACCAATATGTGTTCACTAAGTAGGTATAAAACTTGTAGATGCTTACGTACCACAATCACATCGCCCAAGTAGTCTACGAATCTGTCACGGAAGCTCCTCATTAAGTCACTGTAGACCTGGATGGGTGTTCTTCCCTTGAGAACAGGCAGTGAGTCACAACCCAAAGAGATATACTCAGGATTTCTCCTGCCTGATCTGTCTGTGTAGACGAGGTCAGGGTTCTTGCTGATTTCTTCCAGGACCCATGGAGGTAATGGAATGCTGCAAAAGTCAAGGCGAAAATGATTATTAATTAAGTTAATAGTATATCAAATTAATTGAAGTCGTGTGAAAGGTGGTTTGAATTATAGACTATTTACGTACATGTCCCTTCCAAGAGAACAAGTCAATATATATATATATATATCGTCCTTAATTAAAGAACAAAGCATTTATATTAGTATTAATTACGTAATAAACTGCATTTAGATCCTTAATTAATGAGTACCTGCAAGAGTCTCCGACGTTTCCTCCACACTGATGAAACGACATCACCACTTGGAGCTTCAAGCCGTGCTTCTGAACCATCTGCACAAGCTCGGCGTACCCTTCCCAGTTGTACTTGAGAGGCCCATCTTTCTCCACCAACCCCCACCAAGCATCCACCATAACTCCTTCCACTCCTGCACTCCTCAGGGCCATCAAACTAGCGTTCATTGCTCGCGGCTTGTTCAAGTTCCCCCCATGTGTTACCGTGTCGAGTGGCAACATCACGAAGACAGGGACCTTTGAATCGTTCCCGGCCTGAACATGACCACCAAGGAGGGCATGAAGCGTTTCTCGCTTCGGATCAGTTCTCCACCCCTCCGTGGTGGTCAAGGTCTTCTCACGAGAGAGCTGTGCTTCTTGCATCGAGCTCTTCACTCGGAGACGGCAAGATGGCTTAGTTTGGGCGAAGCAGATTGTGCCGGAGAACTCCAGGTCAAGAGTTTTCAGGCTCTTGGTGTCTTTAAGATTGATAAAAGAAGCTGAGGAACGTAGAGTTAAAGTCATTTTTTTCTTTCTTTCTTTCTGGGAGCTTATTGGTTCTTTGAGAAATGAAGAGCGAGGTAAAGAGAGATTTGGGAATGGATGAAGGTACTTGTGCCTGTGGTGTATATTTATAGAAATGGAACCTCAAGTTTCGGTTCCTTGAAAGAGAACCTTGGTGGGCTCTATCTGGAAAAAGGGAAAAAGTGTAAAAAATCAAACTTAGTCCCGCTTATACTTTTTCAAAATTTCAACGTCATTTTCACCATACGCGGTTACACAGTCGATCGTTCTTATCGATCGACTTGAGAAATTAAGGGATCGAGTTAGGGTAGAAGGAACCTGTGTCCTATATTTCTGTCCCGGAAAACCTCCAGAGAAAGGGAAACAGTTCGAGGAAAAAAAATTAAAAAAAAAATTGCAGAAGGAACCTGGTTCTCATGTGATGAAAACGGTATATGGGAAAATATTTCTTTTATTTTTCATATAGTGAAAGAATGCATATATACAGTATTTATATGCACACTGTAGATGTAACAACTGGCGAATATTCTGTCGTAGTATTGCAGTGATTACAACACGTATCACCTCTCTATGTGATAAAGATACGTAGAGAATAATTCTGACACAAGGACTATTCTAAAAGCTTTTATAGTTTTGTTGAGGTGACATGAGCTACAAGCGGTGCCTCTGTTGTGTACGCCATAGTAGCAGAAGGTGATTCTCTAACATCATGCAATATCAAGTTTTCCTTTAATTCTTCTCTCTAGTCTACATAATCAAATACCCATTGAAATTTGGATATTGCTCTCTGTAAATGGTATTTCTAAGCTTTAATTTTGAAATTTGGATAATTAATTAATTTGTAGATTTATTTTCTATTAAACACAATTACCTTGCTAATAGGTCCTTTGAAAAAGTTAAATTAAGAAAACGTTCGGTTTTTTAGTATTTTCAAGACTTTTTGAATCTTGAGAATTTTAAAATTGAACATATTTTTTAACATCACTTAAAAACAACTACAGTATGCATACCAATAAAATTAACACCACTTAAAAATTCTCAAAACACAAATTTTCTCAAAAAATTCTTGCCAACCGGACAACCTCTGAGTGTTATTAACCAAAGGCTGTCGGCCAAAACCAAAGAAATAATATCGCGGAGTGATGCCCGGTCGACAGCCTCGATATTTTTTACGTAACAGCTGCTATGTTAGTTGGCACCTGTCCTAGTCAACGCGTTGATGAGGTTCCTTTATCCGAGGTGAGTGCTGCAGGTGTTTGGATTACCGGAAAAAAGGAGCAGAAAATATCTAGGACACAAAATGTTAAGTGCTCTTCGGCCCGCCTAATTAACTACTTTTCAAAACCCATCCCATCTTTGTTTGTTTTTTGGTTCTTTCTTGGGTTAAAAGGTAATTTACGCATGCATGGGCTAGCAGTGCCTATCCACCGTTGGCGAAGATGAGCTAGATATGATTCGATGTCTCAACCATTTTATCCCTTGGCCTGATGAATAGTTGGTGATCGTTTTTCCCAATCTCCCATAATTTTTCAAACTCCCCAAAATAAACTAGCTAGGTTCCCCTTCGTCTATGTACGTTCTGTTCCAAATGATGTTTTTTCTTGTGGGCGACAAAATCATGGAATTTCCATGAATTTTCTTGGTTTTGGTTTGCTTAGGATAAGAACGAGCCGACGTAAGTAGGCTTTGGTTCGTTTTGGTACTACTGCATGTGGTTAAAATTAGTGACGGATTCAGGACCTTATTTGAAAAAAGCAAACTTCTAAGACAAAATGAAAAAATTTTACGTTTAAAATTTTTTTAGCCTGTGCAATGGGGGGGCCCTGCATCCGCCACTTGTTGGAACCAAGTCTTTGCTTTCACTTTCCTTGAATCGTTCTTAATTTCCATATAAGCTTGGAACGATCCAAATCGCAACCTCCCTACAAACGATCGCCATACACTTTTTCTGCTACCAGTCAGTTGCTGGGCTCCACTTAGATCGAATATTTAGCTTGACCAATGCTTTTTGTTTCTCGCCGATAGGAACAAAAGTCGCATCTGTCACGCAGTTGTAAGCTTTCTGCTGTTTGTCTCTCTTCCTACCACTGATTCTGAAGCATAGAATTGTTATCACCGAAGAAAAGACTCGAAGAAAATGCCTCAAAGGGAGAAAACCTTTTTTTTCTTCTGCTCTTCTCTGAAAATTAATTTGAGTGCTAAATTGGTGCGTTCCTCTCCCAGCAAGCATTTTAAATGCTTGCTTAAAAAAAAAAAAAAAGCATTTTAAATGCTTTAATTTTGATCAGCATGCTGTCATGGTGTGTTAATCTAAATTGAGTTCGAAGAACAAAATCGAAACACTAAATCAATGGCATGTGATACGTATTTTAGCCCAGTTAGAGAGTGAAGTGGGAGCTAGAGGTTCGTCCCATGCATGACTAGCTACGCATACACGTGTATCCAATTACTTCATGTAGTGAACCAGAAGGCCGTAGCCTAAACGCGTACTGATCAGATAATGAATTCCTTTTCAAGTCACGAAAGAACAACTGCATGCCCATGTGATGTGCATGTGCAAGTCTCCCAATCCATTGTCTACGAGGAAAGAAGCAAGGGCTTTTCCTGTTGAGTTTTGAGTTAATTGGTTAATCTAATTTTCAAGCACGTTTCTTGTCCTGTCCACCTCCATTTTTAACTTGTTTTCTGCAGAAAACTATTCAGTTTCTGTCATCAGGGAATAATAATTTCAAATTTGTATTAAAAGAGCGAAGACGATCCTACTCAGCAGCACTCCACACTCGTGATTTTGGTGTGTAGGGGTCGGTGAAGTAATGTGTAGCTGCTGAGAGCAGCAGAAAGGAATAGCAAGTATGAGCACGTGGCTCATAAGTCATAACCCACAGAGAAAAGATAACGCCGAATCTTTTGGTCGATCGACACGGATGGTTTGGTCTTTACGCGAGGGAGGTTGTTTGAGCTGAGCTGGGGCCACGTACTTCGTAGGCCTACCATTATAGTTTCTGTGGAAGCCGTGAAACTTTTCTCTTCCTTTCCGTCTCCTTCTTCCTCTCATCAATTCATCACTAACACTAGAGCATGCGAGGGGACAGACCGAAAAAGCAAAGGAACGAAGAAGAAGAAATAGAAACAGCAGGAGAGTGCCGGGAAAGTGGAGAACATTGGAAATGAGCTGTCCAAGGAATCTTTAATATCGAGAGAAAATCAAAATATTACACTAATTAAAAGAGGGTTATTTAATGTACTCCTGTTGGTTTCAAAGGTTTATTTTCATTTGGAAGCCGTTTGAGGTATTTGTCAAACAACCCGACGTTATCATTTCAACGACTTATAATTATCAATTAAGGCAAGATCTAAGATATAACTGGCCGCGGGACATAAACTGAAAAGCATTGAAAAAAAGAAACAGCTAGCTTTCTAGTAAACCAAACGGAAAAATCATCTTTGCTCTTTGAGTTTTACACCATTTTCATAACAATTCATTGGATTTTAAAACTAAACATTTTAGTCTTTGAGTTTTATACCATTCCATAATAGGTCATCGGGTTTTAAAACTAAACATTTTAGTTCTTCAGTTTTATACGGTTTTCATAATAGGTCCTTAGGTTGTGAAACTAAAAAATTTAATCCTTGAATTTTCGGTTCTTTAAAAAAAAAAAAAGTCATCCGATTAGCTCTTCGTCCTACCCATTAACGATAAAAAGTCTACCTTAGTAAAAATCTAACTTAGCTATCTATGGGCATGTTTGTTTTGGCCGGATTTTTAAAATTCGTATTCAACCTACTACTAACTCCCACCGAACATGATTTATTTGAGGATATTGTACTGTAGTTTCCGATTTTGCCCTGGCCATATTTATATACAGAATTACCAAAATACCCTCCAGTCATGCGTTGAGTACATCAAAACTGAAGGGTAAAATGGAATTTTAAAGAACACATGGCCCCCACACGTTCAGCTCATTAAATACTCAGACATGTGAATGGACAAAATACCCCAACTGATTTACGCAAGTTGATGCTTTGGTTGAGGGCGATATGATCATTTCATCAGATCATTAAATATGATGCCGCAATTTTTTTCCCTTCGATATACCCTGCGGCCTACAGCTTGCCAGTAGGCGTCAATCACTCTTTTACAAAAGTTCTTCTTCTCTTTTGTTTTTTCTTTTTGCAAAAGTTCTTCTGTTTTATTTTTTTTTTTGCAAAAGTTCATGAATCAGGCGGCAAAAGTTCTTCTTTTCACATTAGTCGTTTGTCATTTTCTTCTTCTCCTCTTTCTTTTTTTTTTTTTTTAATAATACCTTTCAATATTTATGTGTTTATAAAAAAATAAATAATAAAAAAAATCGGAAATTATAATAATATTATAAATAAACAATATTATTTTACATTTTATCTTTTTTGCTCATCCCAATAAAAATAATCTATAAACAACAATTTTAAAAATCATTATTACTTTTTTTACACTTCAATAACTTCTACACAAACACCAATACAACTCCAACATCAATTAAAAATTATCAAAACACTTACAATTTTAAAAATCTCATCAAAACAAACATGCCCAAAGTGACACTCTCACCAGTATGATTAGTGAAACAGAGCATAGTGTTGGGGAATGGGCTTGAGTCCAACAGGTTGAAACATCACCATTTTGTGGGATACAGGTGAACAGTATGTAATGTGACATCAAATGGGTAACATTACTAATTGGACAGGTAGAAGCATCGCATGGACGACTACCTTGAATTTCTGTTAAGGTAGACTTTCTGTCGTTAGTGGACAAGAAAGATAGTTAATTGGAATACTTATTTTTTATTTTTAGTTTTAAAATCTAAAATTTAAGGACTAAAATTTTTAGTTTTAAAACCAATGACCTATTATGAGAACGGTGAAAAACTCAAGACAAAAACTGATTTTTCCCTAAACAAATGAATTGCAGTGCATGTACGGCAGGTGGTATTGGACACATATTTGCATCGTCGGAACGTGCTCATAATAATAATTTTTTTTTTTTACAAGCTTCTCATAAAAGTCATCTTGCTTTAGAGTGCTGCGTACTTGCAAACACTGCATTGCTTAATGTAATTGGAGCTTTGTATGGCTTTTCCCACCAAATGGAGACGAAATATTTTATCATGGCCGGGGCAACTATATCGTCCACAGATGTGCTATTAAATCATTCACAACGCCATGTGCAGGCTTTGTTCAAACACCAAGTGGTGGGCTCAGTTGTTGCTGGTACAAACATGGGCAGCTTCTATTTGTAGCCATAAATAAATTAAAAAAATAAACTTGGTAGCTCATTCATCCTGACTAGACATGCAAGCCCCGTGGTTTAAGGTCTCACACGGACCACAGAACACACCCTACGTACAAATATCCTAAAAGGGTGGGGGTGTGATTCGAATCCGAGCACGCAAGCCCCGTGGTTTAAGCCAAACTCTGCAGTCTACGAATTTAGGCCAACCCCAAGCGGGGTTTCACACATTTGAATTCAAAAGTGAAGAAGTGGGATCACATTTTACTATATATCTCACTAAAAACGAATATAATTCGCTTTCATCAGTGCTAACTGATAACTTTCAAAATAGGAGGCGGAGAATGTTGAAGGTTTGAATATTTCTAAGACAAGTTATAAATGACTCCACTGGCAGCAGAAGATGTCGCTGTCGTACAGCAACTAATGTCTGTCAATGAGATAGACAGCATTAGTTTCAATATGCGATTGAGATGGAGATCAATCATAATTCGATCGGGACAAGAACGAACTGAAGAGCTTCACAATTTAAATGATGTTACTGGGGCTTGTCTTTCCAAGAACTGTGAGATATATAGTTTTCAATTCTCTCACACAGATATAACAAGGCACAATTTCGGAAAGCTTTCTGTGAAAATTATTAATAATATGCAAATACTGAAACACATCAAATATGATACGCCAGTAGTAGCAGTGCATTCAACGGGATAAAAGGCCAGCAACAGCTTCTCAATCGGGCCAATAGTATATACTTGTTACATTATGCCCACGCAAGTCCCTGCTTTTTTTTAAAAAAAATAAAAATAAAAAAAGGCCCTCGTTTGGACCAGTGGTTGCCAGCAAGCTCTCCACATGTGTCCTCCTTGACCAACGACCCATGAGCTGCCACACATCTCCCTTGCGTCAGTCACTTGTAAACTCGTTTACTTCTTGGGAAGTTAAGAAGCCTTCTATGAGCTTCCTCTATCGTCAAATGTACATATTTCGAAATATCTTAATTTGGTAGATATTTCCAAATATCTTAATTTGGTAGATATTTTCAAGTTGAGGTGTACAGACATCGGGGAAAGAAAATTCCTGGTTACATTGACGTAGGCCTATGTCAGCTAATTAGTGGCTTAGCGGTGTGAACTGTTTTAGAACTCAAAGTTTGCCCCAGTAAAATTTGAATCATAGTAGTCTCATTATGCTTTGGTGATCTCACTCTATAAGAATTTTGATTTTAAGTGGTAAGACTTCAGTATGGTTTCATGATGGTTCATTTCTAAAGGCTTTTTTATCTAAAACAAAAGGATTTCTATCAGAGAGGGATCCTGCCGTAGAGACTTCCATATTAGCTTCAATAACCACATATGAACTGAGTTCCTTAAAAACTCAAAAGGACCATAATTACCATGACATCTCACGAAGATTGGCAATGGAAGAGCCGAATCACATAGAGCGATCTTTAATATTTTCTACTAACTTGAAAATATCTACCAAATTAAGATATTTGGAAATATCTACCAAATTAAGATATTTCGAAATATGTACATTTGACGATAGAGGAAGCTCATAGAAGGCTTCTTAACTTCCCAAAGAAGTAAACGAGTTTAGAAGTGACTGACGCAAGGGAGATGTGTGGCAGCTCATGGGTCGTTGGTCAAGGACGACACATGTGGAGAGCTTCCTGGCAACCACCGGTCCAAACTGTTTCTTACTTGAGCATTTTACAATTACGATGGAGATATCCCTCAATTGAGCTCTGGAGGTTGACTGCCTCGAAGATAGTCATTCCTTTACATTTCTCTCTGCCCAAATAGTGATTTCCCCACATCAATTCCATAATCACCCCTAATCATCAATGCCAAACAGTGGATCCAGACTCACGGTTTTGGATTCAATCTCCCAAATCCCACAATAGATAGGCCGTCACCTCATTTAACGAGGTCTATCTATTGTCAACTCAGCTCGGCTCTTGATTGAGCCGGCAAGGTGTGTGTCAGCCCCCTTTTTTGGCTTTCACAACTGTACCAGTCGGACCACTATAATTTTGTGCAACCACCATCGGCTGCTATGGCCAGAACACGGCGTTTAATAATCGATTCCATTATCTCCTTCAATTCCGCTGTCGGTACCCAGCTCTCTGTATCTGCAACCAGGCCAGTTGATTTTGGTTCCGAGATCTTTGTATCTGCAACCATGGAAACTAATGAACTTCGTGTACAAAATGAGTATAATAGTGATAGGAATGAAGCATCTGTCGGCACTTGTTTCGTTCTAATATATACGACGCAAGTAGGTGATACAAAGTGCATTTCCCTCTATATTGGTTGAGAACGGAAAGACACATGTCCTCAGCTTCTAAATCCATGGTCCCAAATAAAAAATCCAAAATCAAGAGTAGCAATCTCAATCTTTCCGATTTACAATAAGCTATTTGGGACCCAATTATTCTTCCAGAATGATGAGCCAGAACAAAAATTTTCAGGGTCTGTCTTGGATAACCTCCCTTCTTGCAATGGAAGTGGTGTCCACTGTCCAGACGCCAAACAGTTGGCGCATGCTCTGGCTCAGTGGGTAGTTTCATGGTTTATGTGGCTTTATTCCCTCTGATATATGTAAAGTGGACGGTCTTTTGACCCCCCTAATGTACCTTTTTGCAGTAATGAAACTATTGCTTACAAAAAAAACAAAAGAAAGGAAGTCTTTGAACTTCTTTCCAAGTAAAATTCTGGTCTAAATGCCGAAAGAAAGATCTGGGACATGTTCGTTTTCATCATTTTTGTGATTTGAATCTACTTTTATTTTTACAATCAAACATTATAATATACACGTATTTTTATATAATATTTTATTACTTTTTTACACACACCAATCCCTTTCAATAATTCTATATACATTTTTATATAATTTTAACACCACCTAAATATTTACAAAACAATCAGAATCCTAAAAAAAACATAAAAACGAACATGCCCCTAGCCGTGGTTTGGAGCAAGAAAAACGCAAAAAGTACCCCATAAATTTACTTACTTTTTGAATGGATTCTCTATGTGCTAATGTGGACCAATGAGAATCTAATCGACAGGCAGATTGAGACAGCCCATGTAGCTCTTCCTTGTTTTATAGCGTTTCACGTGAAAAATGCAGAAAATAGTGAGTAATTCCAGCAAATGGGTTGCTCCATTATCTCCTTCAATTTCACAAAGTATGGGTTGTTCTTTGGCCTCACGAAATATAAAGAACCATGCGACATTTCATATATATATAAATACTTATGAAACAAACATTTGGTATAGAATGAAAAAGGCAGAGAAGTACACAAGCTAAATGTATATTATTCTAAGGGCTACTTCAAAAGGCAGATGGGTATGCTTCCTGTTAGCATATAATCCTAACAAGACACTTGGCATAGAATCCTCATAATTCTTGATTGCATTGCAGGTTATGAAGTGGTTGGAGAAAAAAAATTGGTAAAAGGATATGAGTTAAGAGGTTGCTAAAACAGAACACATTAGCAAGAACGACACAAAAAACTAGCATGCCATGAGCAACATGGATTTCACGAACCAGAGGAGGAGAATGCTCTCTCTACCTATAGAGTTAAAAACAGAAAGCCAGCATATGAGAGGCCAAGTGCAGCAATCATAACCACCAGCATTGTCTCCAAGAAAATTACTATGGAGAATATCACAATCCAAAATAATTAAATACAAAGTCAAACTACATCTCTTTGGATAACAAACTAAAAGGCATCTTGTCAACCCCTAACTCACTATGGGGGAATCAAAACAACCAAAAAGGCAGAGCACAAGACGACTTGTCAACTCCTAACTCACTTCCTGCCAGGCACTTTCACGGCCTGCCTGCCTATTCCTCTTCTTAACACTAGATTTGGAAACTTCAAGGCTCCTGTGCACAGCACTCAACAGTGTGACATTGGCAGCATTCTTCAGATCTGGCCTATAGTAGTTATCTACAACCTGCGTTTAAGTGAACAAAGTCATATTAAAGTTTTAGTCTGGCACTAATTCTTGCAGTGTAGATTAATTTTGGGAAAAAAATAAAAATGCTCAAGAGAAAGGCGCAGCAATCTGTTAGTCACATTATTTAACTTTTTAGCTAATGATTAAATCTTCTTCTAAATGAAAAGAGAAATACTACTAAGTTGCAAAACCAAAGATAACACGATATGATTCCAAAAGCCCAAGTCAGGTGCATATATGATGTTACCCCAGTTTTCCAAATGTCAACTCTATATAACCAAAATGTTATCTGTTACCTAATTCCTCCAAAGAGACAACATACACCTGGAGTTAACCTTGTCTGAGCATTACTGCAAAATAACAGAGTAGTTGGGAAATAATCTTTTCACTCTAAGTTGTTGTATCTTCCAAAGTTACATGGTTCCTTACTTATAGGAATTGTATGAAATTTAAACTAGGAGAAAATAAAACTAATAAATAATAAAGATACATTCCTAATTTAAACATTGACTAACGCTAACTTATTTCACAGCTATACAATCCTAGTCGTCATTGACGAATTCCTTTCCTCTTTTCCAACACTCCCCCTCAAGCTGGCTTGAAGATATCTTCTATAGACAGCTTGCCCATTAACACGTCAAATTGCTTTTGGTGCAGTCCCTTAGTGAATAGATCAGCAATTTGTTCAGTAGTAGGAATGTATGGCATACATATCAGCCCATTGTCAAGTTTTTCCTTCATAAAGTGTTTGTCCACTTTTACATGCTTCGTTCTGTCATGAAGAACCGGATTGTGAGCAATTGAAATTGCTGCTTTGTCATCGTAGTATAACTTCATAGGCAGCACATCTGAGACCTTCAATTCTTCTAAAATCCGTTTAATCCACATAACTTCACAAAAACCATGAGCCACAGCTCTGAATTCAGCTTCTAGACTACTCCTAGCAACGACGTTTTGTTTTTTACTTCGCCAAGTAGCTAAATTTCCTCCAACAAAGGAGCAATATCCGGATGTTGATCTCCTATCTGTTATACTTCTCGCCCAATCTGCATCAGTGTAGGCTTCAATTTTTTGATGTCCACAGTTTTTGAATAGTTGACCTTTTCCCGGAGTCCCCTTCAAGTACCTCAAAATCTTATAAAATGCTTCAAAGTGTTCCGGTCCAGGGGAATGCATAAATTGACTGACCATACTTACAGAGAATGCTATGTCCGATCGTGTATGAGACAAATAGATCAATCTTCCATCAAGTTGTTGATATTGTTCCTTGTTCACTCCACTTTCAGTTTTAGCGGGTAGTAGTTTTATGTTGGGTTCCATTGGTATTTCAGCAGTTTTACAGCGAAGCATACCTATTTCACCAAGTAAATCCAATACATACTTGCGTTGATTAACAAATATATCTTCCTCAGACCTAGCAAACTCCATTCCAAGGAAATACTTCAACTCACCCAAGTCTTTGATCTTAAATTATTCAACAAGCCTCTCTTTTAATCTCTTCAGCTCGGCACTATCATCTCCTGTCAAGATAATATCATCCACATAGACAATCAAAATAGTAATTTTACCTTCTTTTGAGTGTTTATAAAACATAGTATGATCTGCTTGGCTTTGGCAATATCATTGACATTTTATGGCTCTGCCAAAGCGTTCAAACCAAGCCCTCAGAGATTGTTTAAGGCCGTATAATGACTTTCTTAATCTGCAGACTTTATCTAAACCAAGTCTTTCTTCAAACCCCGGTGGAAGACTCATAAAAACTTCCTCTTCTAAGTCTCCGTTCAGGAACGCATTTTTTACATCCAGTTGGTGTAAAGGCCAATTGGAATTTATAGCAAGAGACATAGAACTCGAATTGAGTTTATTTTAGCTGCAAAGGCGAACGTTTCTTGGTAGTCGATTCCATAGGTTTGTGTAAAACCTTTTGCCACAAGTCTAGCCTTGTACCTCTCTATACTGCCATCAGCTTTGTATTTCACTGAGAAAACTCATTTGCACCCTACAATCTTCTTGTCTCTCGGCAAGTCAACTATCTCCCATGTGTTGTTCTTCCTAAGAGCATTCATTTCCTCAAGAACTGCTACTTTCCAATTCGGGTCATCTAATGCTTCCTGAATATTCCTTGGCACGACAATATGAGAAATATTTGAAACAAATGCTTTGTGACTGTTTGAGAGTTTTTGGTAGGAAAAATAGTCGGCAATAGAATATTTTAGTACAGGTTCGGGTTCCTTTCCTTATGGCAATTGGAAGATCAAGATCAGAGATTTTATTTTCTAGAGAAATTATAGGGTCAGATCCCGAAATAGGGGCAGAAGATAAAAAAAAGGACTGGAATTAGAAAGCACGAGAATAGGAGAGGAATTACCTGAAATATTCAAGGAGCCATTGTTCGGGGATTCTAATTGATTCTGCACTGGAATAATAAGTGGGTCTTGATTTCTTTTCAACGATTCTCTTTCTAGCTAGTGTAAACCCGAAGCTCAGGGTGCGGTCAACAATTTCCTTTTGAAGTTTTTCCTTTTCTGTTGGTAACCCACCGATTCCACCCCTACCTAAATTTAGAATGATAAATTGCCCGATGACTTTTGGATAACACACAACTTTCACATTGAAAAGACACAGTCAATATTTTTAAATAATAAGAGGAACAAATGTTTGAGATAGGAAAAACTAGGATGGCCTAATCTGCAATGCCATATTATTATTTGTTCTTGAACAGAAAAAGAACAGACACTACTAAAGCCTCGAGCCATGTTAGGACTAGAGAGATTGTCATCAAAATAGTACCGACCATTTATCATCCTCCCCGAGCTCTGGTCCTGAAAGGTACAACGAGATTCAAAGAAGGTAACACAACAATTAGAATCTCTAGATAATTTGCTAACAGACAAGAGGTTGCGGGCAAGTTTAGAAACATGAAGAACGGATTGAAGATCTATTCTATCTGAGATTTTTATTAAGCCTTTACCTTCAATAGACGAAAAACTACCGTCTGCAATTCTAACCTTTTCATTTCTAGAACAAGGATAATAGGATTTAAATAAACGAGAAGAACTAGTCATATGATCAGAACCTCCTGAATCAATGATCCAAGAAATTTAAAAATATGATTGTCCTCCACAATCTTCTTGTGATGACGGCAATCGTCCACAGATTTCTATTCATAGGTACTAAAGAGATTGAGATCTTGCCACACCCGTTTTAGAGAGTTGAAATATTTGGTAACATTATCCTCTCCTTGACGCAGCTCTCCAAGTTCGAGAGTCAACTCAAAAATTTGAGATTGGTTATCCAAGTCTGAATACATCTGGTCACGTTCTCCCAAATATAACTATCAATTAAGGCAAGAACCTAAGATATAACTGGCGGCGGGATATAAACTGAAAAGCATTGAAAAAAAGAACACAGCTTTCTAGTAAACAAAAGGCAAAAATCATCTTTGGTCTTTTAGTTTTACACCATTTTCATAACAGTTCATTGGATTAATTTAAAATTAAACATTTTAGTCATTGAGTTTTATACCATTTTTATAGGTCATCTTTTAAAACTAAACATTTTAGTTCTTGAGTTTTATACCATAATAGGTCCTTAGGTTGTGAAACTAAAAAATTTTAGTCATTACATTTTCGGTTCTTAAAGAAAAAAAAAAAAAAAAGTCACCCAAATTGCTTTTCTCCTACCCATTAACGACAAAAAGTCTATCTCAGTAAAAATTTAACTTAGCTATCCAGGTGACGCTCTCACTGGCGTGATTAGTGAAATAGAACGTTGGGGGATTGGCTTGAGTCTAATAGGTTGGCACATTACCATTTTGTGGGATACGGGTGGACAGTGTGTAATGTGACATCAA
Organism: Morella rubra; assembly: GCA_003952965.2. Taxonomy (NCBI): domain Eukaryota; kingdom Viridiplantae; phylum Streptophyta; class Magnoliopsida; order Fagales; family Myricaceae; genus Morella; species Morella rubra. The sequence goes on from CM025852.1 coordinate 7,202,147, forward strand.
ATGGGTAACATTGCTAATTGGACAGGTAGAAATGTTGGGCGGCTTTTTTTTAAAGAGCCAAAAATTGAAGGACAAATTTTTTAGGTTTAAAACCAATAACCTATTATGAAAACGGTGTGAAACTCAAGACAAAAACTGATTTTTCCCTAAACAAATGAATTGCAGGCATGTACGGCAGGTGGTATTGGACACATTCGGAACGTGCTCATAATAATCATTTTTTTTTTTTACAAGCTTCTCATAAAAGTCATCTTGCTTTAGAGTGCTGCGTACTTGCAAAACACTGCATTGCTTAATGTTTGGAGCTTTGTATGGCTTTTCCCACCAAATGGAGACGAAATATTTTATCATGGCCGGGGCAACTATATCGTCCACAGATGTGCTATTAAATCATTCACAACGCCATGTGCAGGCTTTGTTCAAACACCAAGTGGTGGGCTCAGTTGTTGCTGGTACAAACATGGGCAGCTTCTATTTGTAGCCATGAATTCAGAAAAACTAGCTTGGTAGCTCATTGATCCAGAGAGAGAAAAAGAGAGAGACAGAGAGAGAGAGAGAGAGGCTCTGACTAGACATGCATCTTGCATTTTAATTCTTCTTCTTTTTTTATCTTTTCAAAAGGGTTCACAATGGTATCATAGTCCCGACTCACTTAACTCGGAATATCTCATGACGTTAGATTCCGCTACATTAGTGGAACACTCAAGGTCTCACACGAACCACAAAACACACCCAACAAGTATCCTAAAAGGGTGGAGGTGTGAGTCTAACCCCGTGGTTTAGGCCAAACCATGCAGTCTACCAATAGACCACCCCCACGGGGTTTTCACACATTTGGATTCAAAGTGAAGAAGTTGCTCTTGCTCTTTCACACTTGCAGCAGAAGATGTAGCTGTCGTACAGCAACTGATGTCTGTCGATGAGATAGACAGCCAATATTCGATTGAGATGGAGAATCATAATTCAATCGGGACAAGAACGAACTGAAGAGCTTCACAATTTAAATGATGTTACTGGGGCTTGTCTTTCCAAGAACTTTGAGATAGTTTTCAATTCTCTCACACAGGTATAAGAAGGCACAATTACAATGGCAGTTCCGAAAGCTTTTCTGTGAAAATTATTTATTATAAAATATCCAATACTGAAACACATCAAATATGATACGCTAGTAGTAGCAGTGCATTCAACGGATAAAAGGCCAGCAAAAGCTTATCAATCGGGCCAATAGTATACTTACTCTGTTACATGCCACGCAGGCCCGCTTTTTTTTTTTTTTAAGATAAAAAAGGCTCTCAAGGAATGAACCATCATGAAATCAAGCCGAAGTTTACCACCCTTTAAACTCGGAAATTCCACGTAGCGCAGGATCACCATAGCAAGATGAGACTACTGTGATTCAAACTTTTATTGAGAGCAAATCCTGAGTTCTAAATACAGTTTGAACACCACTAAGCTACCACTCCCGATGATATGCAGGCCACTTGGCCTGCCTCAATGTAGCCAGGAATTTTCTTTCCCCTACGGTCTGTACACCTCTTGAAAATAACTTGAAAATATCTACCAAATTAAGATATTTCGAAATATCTACAAATGACGATACAGGAAGCTCATAGAAGACTTCTTAACTTCCCGAAGAAGTAAACGAGTGTTACAAGTGTGACTGACGCAAGGGAGATGTGTGGCAGCTCATGGGTCGTTGGTCAAGGAGGACAGATGTGGAGAGCTTGCTGGCAACCACTGGTCCCTCAAGCTCGTATTTAATCAGGTTAGTCTGAATCAGTGTTAGAAAATAAGAAATACGAAGTTAGTATTCATTCGCATACACTAAATGCAACACAGAAGCCAGAGTCCTAGATGTCAAATAGCGCACGTATACAGATACTTTCCGGGGAGATTACCATGCAGACAATGCAATATTATCCTTTGTCGATAATCAGAATGCAATAAGAGATATATTAATGGCAAGCTTAGTGCAGGTCTTATGAATCAGGATAAGTTCCTTGAGGTGTCAATACATCAAATATGTAAAATCCGCCCAAAAATAATGGCTATCATTGCAAACTCTATCATACACTCCCAAACCTTATATTCATTAGAGTCTATACATATGTATTCTCTTACAGATGACTCATGATTATGCAGAAAAATAACTAAAGTCTGCTACCTGATATTTAGCACTCTGCAACTGGAAATGCAGACCCAATTCTGTCTCCAAGACGATAGCACTTGATATCCACGGGATATGGACCCAGCTCAACGTGATTGTCCTCTTCGCCCACATAGAAACACAGGGTATATAAGGCAATTTCAAATTCAGGGCTCACCCCGATCAAAGTGCTTGACACAGATTTGAGCACTCCATTCCATTCAAATTGAACTGTAAGCAACTGGGTGTCGGAGTCTGGCTGCAAGTTGGAATAGGCGACAGAAAAATCTTTAAACAAGAAGGGGTTGCATTGTATTGTGGGAGAAAAATTTATCCAGGAGATATATTAATGTGTCCCCATGATTTTCACATTTACTTTTATCATGATCTGTCCTCATTCTATGATAGGATATACTCTCTGTTGCTGAATATTTCCCAGATAACTTACTGGTCAATGTTTATCTTGAGCAACACATTGATATTCCCCACAGTCAAATGGTCACCTTACAGCCAGACTTATGAAAAGCTTCAGCTCTAAAAAGAAGCACTATCTAAAACGTAACAAAAGAACAGAGTCCATTGGTTGCTTGACCAGCAGCTGTTATATCTCACCAAATTGCTCATCAAATTAAACTAGATTAACGTGATATCTCACCAAAAAAAATAAAAGCTAAATCCCATATGCAATAAATACTTGTATTGCCAATCAAGAAAAGGAAAAAATGGTGTGAGGCTCATATTTCAGTCGGTCCAAAAAGACAACTCATTTTTACCCAATCAAGGAAAGGACAAAATTCTGTTTGGATATTTGACAAATCGGGCTCCTCCATTGCCAATCTTCTTGAGATGTCATGGAAATTATGGTCCTTTTGAGTTTTTAGGATACCAGTTCATATGTGGTTACCCCATCATCTTGACAAGGAATTCCTTCAAAATTTGGAGTCAAGAAGTTCATAAAATTTTCGAGACCTTTTTTGTTTTTACCTCTCTTAGTTTTATATTTTTTTTTTTCTCTTCCAATGGGACATTATTGACATTTCATAAACATTCTGTTGCAAATTTTGAGATGAGATGACTAGAAAACCCATTTGATAACGTCTTAAACTTCGTGGATATATTTGGAACCCATGAATCTTTTTGATACTGCACTGAATCACAGAGCGATGTTTAATATTTTCTCCCTCTATGAAATTAAGAATACTCAACTATAATGCTAGACAGGACATTGAAAGATAGAGCTCTAGCAGTGAAAACGAAAACCATCCAAAGTATTAAAGCTATCTCATAATGCAATACTCACTCTATCCAGACAAAATAATGTATATGCCCAATCGGAAGAAAAGCTGGTAAGGAAACAATAACTGAGTTGAGGATGACACTGTTATTGGAAAATTTGAAAAGTTCTCTCTACTCCACAGTTTACTTAGTATACAAAAAGGAAGAGAATGATATCAGTGACTTACGATCTGCCCACGTCGTCGAGGAAAAATATAACCTTGATAGTTCACCCTGCCTTTAGCTTCTTCAAGGTAAAACTGGCAAGAAAGAAAACAAAGATAGGTTAACACTTTGCATTCATTGAGAAACCTGAATGAAGTAATGAATTCTAGGGTGCTGGACTAGAATGAAATTGGGGACAAATTATAAGACAAAGTCAATGTATTTAGGTGAATTCTGACTAAAATCAACAAGCAAAAACAATTATTACTATTTTTTTTATGAATACAAAAACAATTATTACCCCCATAAGGTTTCTTACAGGCAGCGGGAATATTTTTTAAAGAGTTAATCCTTCAGTAGACATCTATTTCAAGCTTTTCTTAAAGATCATATATTGTTTCTCCAGAAATCCATACTCATTGACAAGTCCAATGTCTGGTTTTCCCGTTTTCATAAGAATGTCAGTTTGTGAAATGTCTCCACAGTGCTCTAACCCACAGCTCCATTTGACTCCTCTCAGGATATAATTGAAAAACTCTCCAGAAATAAGCAAGAACGAGATCTAGGAAAGTATAAGTAACAAGACAAACACCTGAAGCCAGTTATGGAAGCCGGAAACCTCTTTTTCACCACGTTGCTTGATTTCTCCAACAAAAACATGTTCAAAAGAAGAAGAGGAACCAGATGTACCACCACGGCGATAGAGGTCAAACCAGAGACTAGTCATCGTTCTTTTGAAATATTGATAGTTCTCAGATATAATGCCCTTGGATGAGAGATACTTGTGAAGATACTTGATTGGTGCAGTTTTACTAATTTCTTCTATGAATGCAGCTTGCTCTTGCCTCTCCTCTGATGTGACAACTTCTCTGCACCCTTCGTCTGGGTTGTAATTGTCTAGAAGAGAACAGAAACGAGCAAAAGTAGGCCTCCTGAATACATCTTCGTTCACCCAACTGAACAGGCTTCCTGTGCCATATCGTCTTTTGGTAGACCTTCTTCCCCTCACCACAGTCAATTTCATAGTCCTTACCAGGTACCAAACGATTCATATCAAGGTCCCAAAGCTTGTTGCAAGCTTGTGAGAGGTCAGCAAGCTCCTCTTCTGCAGGTTCTAAGTAAGCACCACTTTCAACCTCATCAGAGTATTCTTGCTCACTTGGAGGCCGTCTGAATTCATGCCAGTGATCCATCTGAATCTGTTAATGTTTTGATCTCAGTGAATCACTTACATCCATCATAAGAATAAATCTTAGTAAGTAATATTATAACAAAGCACCTGATCATGCTACACATTAGATCATGACAAGCAAACCGAGCTTCTTTGTGCAACTTGCTAAAATAAACTATAAACTACGGCCACACTTTTTGTTGATCAAATCCACAAAATTTGGATTGGTATGATTCTCAAGGTAAGATGTCCAATATTCCAGCCAAACAGCATCATTAAAGCCCAAAATGCCCCAAAAAAAATGATTAAACAGGATAAACTGAACACTTTGTGCTGCTCGCTAAATACTCTCTAAACCAAACAACAATTTCACCTCTCTCTGTCACTCTCTCCCCCGGCTGTCTAAAGTACATACACACATCCAGTAAGATTCATTAAGATGTGTGTTTTTGAAGTGAGATGACTTCCATAAGAAGAAAAACCTTGTGTGGTCTCCTTCGAGGCTTTTCGCTGACAGTCTCCCAACTGTCATTCCTCTCCTCTTCATTGTCCTGTACGAAGAATTCAATACCAACCAAAATTAAAATTTCAAACCAAATTCCAGCATGTTTATTTCAGTTGAAGAATTAACAAAATTAACCTCTCTCTTCCAACTGCTTTGGTCATAATCATGTCGCTTAACATCTTCAACCTTTTCGTACCCCTCATCCACAGTCTGCATTTAAGTATCACCAAGAAGATAAGAATACACATCGTGAAGAGATTAAAGAAATACCCACAAGTTTATACAAATTTACTGTATACGGTAACACTATATTAGATACATTGCAAAAAAAAAAATAAAAAAAAAAGGATTACTACTTAGTCTGACAAGCAGGTTGACCTTTCAAAAATTATTCCTTATTGTAACCTACCCAGATCTACTGTACAAATCACAGCCGAACACACTAAGACCCACGAAACTAAAGCAACGTAATCTTGAAAAGATGATGAAGAAGAAGAAATCACCTTTTGGGGCCACCTCGAAGGTCTCGAACCCGTGGCCTCCCACTCCTCACTTCCGAACTCACTCTTTTCCTGCAAAACCACATTTCCGTTTTCATTGCAAATTCATTTCCATTCAAATTCCAATCAAGACGCAAATCCAAGAAACCCAATTCCAAACCTGTCTACTCCACCGGTTTTGAGTATGATCATGAGTCCGATTGGAGCCCTCTTCGTCCTGGTCCGGCTCTCCGGACACCACCTGCCATTTTACAACTAGGAACCTCAATTTTCAACCGCAAGAAGGCTCTTGCGAGTGTGAGTGGGGATGCTAACCTGTGCCCAAGTGGATCTGGACCGCTCCTCCCCGGCCTGTGGTTCTCGTTCCTCGTCGTCCCTGTCGTTGTGGCCGAGCACCACGTCGATCAAGCCCTTGATCAGACCGTCCATTTTATGTTCAGAGAGAGAGAGAGAGGGAGCAAGACTATGACGGAGGGTGAGTAACTGTTTGAGTCGGATCTGAAGACTCGAAGACAGTAAAAGAGTGCGAGACAGAGAGTGGTAGTTGAATAAAGCAGAAGGGATGGCGGGTAATGGCAAAATTGTAGATAACGAAGGGAAGTTTTGTAATTAATGCTTTTGCCGACAAACTCAGGGGAGCGACGTGTCGGATTCTTAACTCCTAACTTTGTCAAATTAAAAAAGAAAAGAAATAATAAAGATGGTGACAGGTCTCTGGTGAGACAACAAATATCTTTTGCTGTCTCCCCGCATTGGCAGCAATGTCGTCAAAGCTTGGACTAAAGATTTTGCCTGTGCTTCGTTTTCCATCCAGTCTCCCCCGCATTGGCAGCAATATTGTCAAGCTTGGACCTAATATGCCTGTGCTTCGTTTTCCATCCAGCTCAAATCTTTTTCCTTTTATCTCTCCGTTCATTAATAGATTTCCAAATACATTATGATTAATTATGAAATAAAATACCCATTAATTAATGAGTTGGCTATATTCAAATAACAAATTAATATTCATTAATGAGCATTTTAAATTTATCCTTGAGAGAGGAGTTTTCAAATTAAAAAGTTTTGTTGAGTTGTCTTCCATTTGAATTTGAATTCTCAGCTCTCTTTAGATGCAAATTAGGAAGCTAGATAATTTTTAAGAATCTTATTTCTCTCTCTCTCTCTCATATGAAAAAGAAACTGGTGGTGGCGAATGGAACACTAGTGAACAACTCTAATCAATGCTATATAAAATTCACTAAGAAAAGAAACCTTATAAACGAAAAACTTCATTACTAATTCTAACAAGATATAATAATCTAAATAATCCTACTCATGCCAAACAACCACACCTCAAGACTCTTAAACTCTTCACGAAATTTTGCCAACATTAACTCTAACACTAACAAACTCTCCACTATTCAGTGACAAAACCACAAAGATACAAGGGAAATAGAATAGAATTTCTATATTTTTTATTTAAAAAAAATATGATTTTTTGTTTTTTTCAATAATTTTAATATTGTTGTCTTAGGACATTCTAGTCATTTTTTTTTGTTTAGTTTAACATATTATTTTTTATTTGATTGTTTCAATAATGTTAGTAAATTTTGTCTTAGGACATTTCAGTAATTTTTGTCGTTTAATTTAATGGCCAAGCCAAATTGAACGAAGCACCATGATTGATGTTTTTTTAAAACTTTTGAAGCATAATTATACAAATTAGAAGTTATAAGATCTAATTTAATTTTTACTCTAAAGACTTACTATGATGTTCCCCTTTAAAAAAACTAACTTAAATCAATTATCAGATCACAAAACAGAAATCAATTATCGGATCACATACATCACAATCCCAGCATAAAGGCATTTTAAAATCGTATTACACTTCAAATTAAAATCAGCGGTCATATATGCTAGCATATACGCAGATCACTTGGAATCATAGAAATTCTTAAAATTGAAATCATGTCAAATTAGATAATTTTGGACCAAAAGAAATTCTGACAAAATCTCCCAAACTGTATTCAACTTTACAAGTGCATAATTTTAAAAATCAGATTGCACTTCAAATTAAAATCCGCGTGTTCTAGCAATATAAGAGAGAGCTATTTAGCTCATTAACCTACTCCATCAAGAAACTAGTAGTGCATCAAAATCTTCTCTCCATTAACTTTGTATCGTTTGCTGCAAAACACACAAGTAAAAGCTTAATAGCCTTTGCCAAGTGTTCCTACCGGTGATGTTCCCTATAACACCTTCAGATATACACTATACACTTTCGCCAATCTACTGGTCACTGGAGACGAGCTCCCAAATTGGGGCGAAAGAAGGTGACCTTTTTCCTCTGCTGTACGGTATTCCAGTGTTTAACTACTCTTGTTGTAGCATGTGATCGGACAACCGTAATACATAAGCAAAAAGAACTAAGACGGGAAGTTATGACACCATAGCTGCACAAACTGAAACAAACTATATGCACGGGCATATGCCTTTCCACTGAATTCACAGCGGCAAAACCTAAGAAGACGATAAAATTGACCTAAGAGTCGGAAGACTGCAACACAGGCTGGGGGTCATCACGAACCCTCATGGGTTTCCAGTCAGATTCTTCCTTCCTTTGTCTAAGAGCAACAAAGTGAAGTGCATCGCTCTGTCCTTGATAAATATGACAAGCCCATGGGTACGAATCTGGTGCAGACCAAACCTTTTGCTCTTCAAACTGTGTCTCCTCTGCTAGTGACAAGGCCACACAGTACACTAAATCAGGTTCTGGCTCTCTGAAATCAGAGACAGCAACAAACCCTGGAGAAACATATCCCTCTGGAGCCCGTGGGTGCCAAATCGATACTGGAGATAAGTAATCATCTAAGCAGTTCCTCCACACCTGCACATGCATCGAGTGTCATATTCTATTTCATAACATTTGAACCAGAAAGCCTACGAGACAAGTAGTCCTGTAAGTGATAAAATCCTCAACCACAGCATGCAAATATCTCCTTGCCAATGTAGATCACCTACCGGTGAAATATGGAGAAAGCATAATGCTTCTAACAAGCAACTAGAAACACTACTCTGCAACATGGGAACAAAATTCCAATCAAGCATTCCATCCTCTATATGTTCCTCTAGATTATCATTGTCTTTGTTAATATCTGTCACTATTTAAATTTTATTGATGGGTGAGAGACTAAACAAAGCACCCCCCCTCTTTTCACACATACACGATTTCTCTCTTCACCAGCAAATCACGATCAACCACGTAAGTTTCTTATGACGCTTACAAGGCAACGCTAGTAAAGGTGGCCATCTTATAGCAGTCAACCACACATTTCTTACCAGGTCATAACCCACAGGACGAGCAAACAATCTGTCAACTTTACTATAGACAGCAGCAACATTTGGAGCGTGGCTACCAACACGAGCAATATCCCCGATGGAGACATACCTGACAGCAAACAAGAGACTTTGAGCTTCCATTCATAATATCGACACCACTAGCAGTATCAGGTGCTATAAAGCATACTTTCTAAATGCCAAAAAAGGGGTCCAGCTTATACGGATGAAATTGACATTTGAGTTTGACTAACTGAACTGAACCTAGGATCTAGCCTCCCTACCCTTTGACAACCTGAACTGTGTAGCTCAGATAATCTGCATTATCAACATTCTTTCCCCTTTCACTTTACTAACAATGTTAAAGAAACTTCTGCAACTAAATCAAGTTCCTCTATAATTGGGAAACAAAAAATTATTCATATGCTAGCTGCGCTGCTCTATTCTAGAGAATAACATCCAAAAACCAAATGTCCTTAATACAAGTCTAAACAAATGATTGTCAGAGCAAACACCTGAAACAGGGCTTGTGGCCAATAATGGATCACATGCACGGTACAAACTACAAAGACCCTTTAACTAAATTATAGCAAGTTGAAACAATTATGGTCACTGATAAGAGGAATGCAATGGCAGAATATAATCCAAAACGAGTCAAAAGAAAAAAAGAAAAAAAAAAAAGATATATAAGCAGTTACCCATCTGGGCAAATAGGTCTCCAAATGCTACACATTCCACCATCTTCCAGGACCTAAAAAACGAAATGACATTTCTTTATTTTGAAAGCAGCATTTAGAGAATGTAAAATTGGTAATGTCTCACATACTTTAACAAAAGGAAAAATGAACTTGAATGCAAATAATTAAAGCAGGGTATCAGCAGAACACCTGTTTTTTGCGCAAACTGCAACTCCCTTTTGATTCTCGTTCGCTACTCCTCTTCAAAAAACAGTGTGTCTAACAATGTCTCTCACTCGATGTGGGACTATCTGATGAGAGCCCCCTTAACCTTACTGTGGCTTTATTTGGAGTACTTAAATCCCTCCCATCAGCTTTGTTCCAAGCAAAATATACATATCTCTGCTTCGAAGGAACCTGAGGATGAAAAGTACCATCCACTCATTTTTGCTAAAACCTCCCGCTTTATGTATACATACAAATGCAGTGTCTTTTTTTTTTTAAGTCCAATTTATTAGAAGAAAAATAAAGATGACAGTACAAGAGAACTGACAAAAAGCTACAGCATACACGCTAAGAAACTCAAAAAATCCGGAAAATCCACAAAAGGACAGCCAAGAACCGAATTAGCCCACAAAAAAAGAGAGTGCAACACAAAACCCCCGAGTCTAGCCAACGACACAGCCCTGTCTTCGAAACATCTCCCATTTCTCTCCCCTCCATAAACACCACCAGATGCAAGCTGATATCATCTTCCAAATGGCCAAAGCAAGTGGATCCTCAAACTTCCTCTGCCAACAACGCAAAAACTCCACCACCTTCCTAGGCATAAAACAATTAGTTAAGGATGCTCAGCACACATGCCCCCACAATCCTCTAGCCATCGAACAATGAATAAGGATATGATCAACTGTTTCGCCATCACTTTTACATAAGTAGCACCACTCGGTCACACAAACACCCCTCCTCCTTAAGTTGTCAATGGTTAAAACTCTTCCCATGAGTGGCCTCCCAAACAAAGAAAGCTACTCTAGGGGGAACCCAAGTCCTCCAACAAAGACGCCAAGGAAAATCCACATTGGGTCCCTCCAAAAGCAAAGCATACATAGACTTCACAGAGAAAACACCGCTCTTAGAACCCATCCAAAGCATTTTATCCTCACTCCCTCTCCTCTTCTCCACGAATAGAGTAAAGAATAAAACTCCGAAAAAACATCCATCTCCCAATCGTTAATCAACCTATCAAAATGAACGTCCCACACAACCACTCCAGAGCCCATCTCCATGCAATCAGCCACCCAAGCGTCCTTCCTACTAGCAATAGAAAATAATTGAGGAAACTCTTCACACAACGGTCTATCCCCACACCACTTGTCATGCCAGAATCGAATCCGAGAACCGCTCCCGACCACAAACCTAATGTGCTCTCTAAAAAAATTCCACCCTCTGCTAATGTTTTTCCACAAACTCACCCCATAAGAGCCCAGAACAACCAAAGTGCTCCAACCACCTACCGCACACCCATATTTCTCCGAAATGACTATCTTCCACAAGCTGTCTCTATCAGATTGGAATCGCCAAAGCCATTTTCCAAGCAAAGCTCTATTGAACAAGGGTAGCCTTTTTAGCCCCAATCCTCCAGCACTAATTGGGGAGCAAACTCTAGCCCACCTAACAAGGTGAAACTGATGCTCAACTCCACCACTTCCCCATAGAAAATCCCTTTGAAGCTTCTCCAACCTATTAGCCACGACATAGGAATAGGAAAAAGAGACATAAAATATGTAGGAAGGCTAGAAAGAGTGGATCGAATCAGCATTAACCGGCCCCCTTTTGAAAGATAAATGCGCTTCCAACCCGCCAACCGTCTTTCAAATCTTTCAACAATGCTGTCCCAAATGCCCACACATTTATACTTAGCACCAAGAGGAAGCCCAAGGTAGGTCATCGGGATGGACGTCACCCTACAACCCAAAATATCCGCCAACCCCTGAACATCATCCACTCTGCCAATGGGAATAACCTCAGACTTGCCAAGGTTAATCCTAAGACCAGACACCGCCTCAAAGCACAAAAGCAAGCATCTCAGGTTCCGCACTTGATACTCCGCACCCTCACAAAAAATCAGCGTATCATCAGCAAAGAGTAAATGCGAAATACACATCCCATTACTACCACCTCTCCCAACCTCAAAACCCGTAAAAGCACCTCTACCAACCACCTCATTCATCATCCTGCTGAAGGCTTCCATGACAATCACGAACAGAAGAGGTGAAAGAGGATGTCCCTGACGCAAACCTCGAGAACTCCCAAAGAAGCCACGAGGATAGCCATTCACCATCACAGAAAACTTAACCATAGAGATGCAAAACTTAATCCAACGACACCACTTCTCTCGAAACCCACATCGCCTCAGGAGATACAACAAGAATGTCCAATTCACATGGTCATAAGCCTTGTGAATATCAAGTTTGCACATGACTCTCGGACCATTCGACCTCAATCGCGAATCGATGCACTCGTTAGCAATCAAACTGAATCCAGAATCTGTCGTCCCCTCACAAAAGCATTATGAGAAGGTGAAATGATTTTCTCAAGAACCATCTTCAACCTATTTGCCAACACCTTGGCAAGAATCTTGTACACCCCTCCAACCAAACTTATAGGGCGGAAATCTTTCAAATCCACTGCACTGCTTTCTTAGGAATAAGTACAATGAACGAAGCGTTCACGCATTTAACAAATTTACCCCTCTGGGCAAATTCATTAAACATAGCCATAACATCTCCCTTGACCACCTCCCAACAAAACTGGAAGAAGGCTAAAGAGAAGCCATCCGGACCCGGAGCCTTGTCACCATTAAGGCTACGAACCACCCCAATGACCTCATCCTCCTCAAAGGATCTCTCGATCCAACTCGCCTCCTCCTCAGAAATGGAATCAAAATCCAAACCATCTAAGGTCGGTCTCCAAGAAAAGGGCTCCTCATACAACGAGCAATAGAAATCAACAATACTAGCTGAGATCAACGACGGGTCCTCCACGGTTTCCCCCTCCACCTCCAAACTAGAAATCGAATTAACCCTTCTATTCGAATTGGCCATACGGTGGAAAAAGTTAGTGCATCTATCCCCTTCTTTGAGCCAAAGTGACCGCGATTTTTGTCTCCAACTAATCTCCTCCAACTCAATCAAATGATCGAAATCTCCCAAGACCTCTAACTTCCTTGCTTTCCCCCGCTCATCCAGGAAATCCCGCTCATCCAATGAATCAAGAGACGCCAATTCACTTAACAAGGATGACTTTCGGACACTGATATCCCCGAAGCTTTCTTGGTTCCACACTTTCAACTTATTCTTCAAAGCCTTCAACTTGGAAACAAGCACAAAACTAGAAGATCCCTGGAATTCAAAAGATTCCCACCACTCCTTAACCCGATCCAAAAATCCGTCCGCCTTCAACCACATATTCTCAAAATGAAAGGGTCACTTCCCTCCTCAAACCCGACCATCCTCCAAAAGTGAAATCTGAATACGGTTGATTTATTGAACCTGCCTCAAGCTAGAATGACATGACTAATCAACCAATCTTGGGGTAAAGGGTCTATTCTTCTTATGTTTATATATGCTCAACTCTTTAATTATTTTTATACATCAAAGACGAGGATCAAAAATTTTACTAATGATTTTCTCACTCTAAAAACTGAAGATATCTATGCACTTTATTCCACCTCTTGTTCTCTAAAAACTGGAACTAAAAGATAAGGGAAAAGTTTATGTTTCAACCAATTGCACGTAGAGACATTGAACACAGAGTCAATGACATCTCATAACTAATGAACTGAGCAGCAGCTTATAGACCACCTAAAAACGAATATTTAATATTTGAACTATAAACTGACATGAAAAATCAAGCTGGAGCAATACAAGTGCCCCCTTATAAGGGATTAAACTTTATGTATGCTACTGACCTTTAGAGCGACAACTTTTAGATCAGATGCTTTCCACATCTTACGCAATACTGAACAGATCCTAACTGCTTGGGGCTCTCTTCCCTCTGATCCTTCTTCAATTCTGCACTTGATGACTCGGACAAAATTTTCTGACCTCTTAAAATGTTTGAGATGGAGTATCAAGTGAGACGGCTGGTTGCTTCCTGCTTTCGCCAATTCCACAGCCATGAGCTCTTCCCATGGTACGTCCCACAAGATCTTGCAAGGTTTTTTATCGATCTTGTCATGAGCTGGGCACTAAATTGCAGCAAAGAAAGCAGGATGGTAGATATCAAAGATAAGTGATAGTAATCAGTATGAAACTAACAGCAACAGCTCCACCAACCTGAAGCAGCATGACTCGTTTATTGGTCACCAAAACAATTCTGTCGTATGGCATGAAAAAGTGTGCTTCATAGTAATCTGAAAAGGAAAATTTTGAAGGCTCCTTGAATATTTCAGCACAGCCAAAACGTCGACTTCCTTCTGCAAGGTATAGTATCATCTGGATCCCAGGAAATTATAAAACATTCTCAAAAAATCAAATGGAATTTTACAGAGAACATTCTCAAAAAATCAGATGGAATAATAGAAAAGGAATGGGAAGTGACACCTGACCAGTAGCTTCTCTCTCACAATATTCTCTAAGCACCCCATCCGCATGGATAGCCCTTGGGTTTCTGATTCTCTGGAAGGTAGTTGTGCTAGTGAAACCCTCTAAGCATTTGGACAAACTTGCACCAATTCCATCAACAGTCAACGAGAAAAAGTCTAATGCTCCACTCAATGGTTGTACAACAACTCCTAGGACAGCTCGTCCAAGCCCATGAGCAAGTCCTAAGAGACCATTCTGTCTGGCACTCTCCACAGGCTTTGTCACTACTCCTGACACCCCAAAAGCAAAACCTTGTGCAAGAGCTTCAGTTCCTTTGATAATTCCATCACCCACCCCAGTGATTCTCCTTGATGATACCTGGTCAGATATCGCAAAATCAGTGTTAAGATTCACATTGCATCAGTGGACTTGGTGCTTAAGAACAAGAAAATTTCACCTGCTTTGAACGTAATTGCAGAAACTGGCCATCTGTTGAAAGCTCTGCAAATCCTTTACTCAGAGAAGCCAATGTTGAACTTGTCATACCAAGAACATCTACTGAAAAAATCAAGTGTAAAGGGTTGTGGATCAGATCACGCCAGATTCGGTTTGCAATGGCTGGAATGATGGAACTTTTCCTCATGAATCTGTCTCTATGCCTCACCGCCCTTAGATGCACCTGGAAAGGGATCATAGTGTTACAAGGAGCAGTTACAGCAATATCACTACAACAGAGATTTATACTATAGTGATAAAGGGAGTGTAGTGTTATAAAGCAATTAAAGTACTTAAAGCAAAACCCCTAATAGGTGCAATACTATAAAGCTTTTCCAATGACACAGGATGTTAACCCAATCTCAAAGGAAATTGGTAAGATAACAGAGGCTGCAAGCATCAAAAGAAAAATCAGACATGACATTTGCTTTTCCAGATGGTGAAAGAATATAATTATATAGCAGCAAAGTTACTGTAACTCACAATTAGATTGTGAAAATGAACTCTGAAGGAAACAAATCATTAAAGAAAAAACAACACTAAATCCATGTTATGAGACATTAATTAGTTTGTCTTGTATAGAAGACAGCTTTGTTTCAGAAAGTATATTTACTCGTTTATCTATTTGTTTTTTTATTGAAGCTTAAAATTTCATTCTGCAATAACAGGTGGATTAGACTTGGAGTTGATTCTCAAGTTCAGGTAGGTTGCTAGGCCATATGAGGTATTGGAAATGGCGGCTTTACAATATAACTCTTTGCACCTCCACAGGGAAAAATAATTTGCTGCCCTTCTTGAAGTAATGGCTTTCAAGTAAACTATTATGTAGATCATCAAAGATCGAAGGGAAGATTAAGTGTCAAATATCAGTATTCAATTGTCTAGCATCTATGGTTCTGATTATTAACTCCCTAATTATTCCAAAAGTTTAAGCTCATAGGAACAAGTAATTTAATCATGTAATATTCTAACACTTCATATTTATGGGCCAAACACCTTTTTAATAAGGAAAACTAACACATTGCAGACAAAACAAAGAACGTCTGAAAAAGTGAGCCCACGGGAGGAGGCCCCTCAACAATTTAACTTGCATTCTAATATTCGTGAAAACAAAATCTGGGGAAAGATGAAAATCACTGCTTTAACGGCCTCTTGGGAAGTTAGAATTAGTTTTAGCTGAGAATTTTCTGTCAAAGCCAGCTGTCAATGACAGCCTCTCTCTGGTATTTATTGTTGCAAGTACAGATTTGATTTGAAATGTACTTTTCATACTTAGGCTGTATTGTAGTTATTACATGCTTAGATTAGGAGTCTTAATTGCTATAATAAAAAACTGTATTCTATATAATGAGAGAGGACTCAAAGCAGAGAGAGATCTTTTCAGAAATTTTTTGTTTTGACACTTCCAACTGCTTTTCAAACTGGCTTAACACTAATTTTAATCATACGACTAGATCTGGGTAGAGAAGAATCCTAGTGCCTACCAGAGTTGCACTGAAGAATGTGCTTCTGCAAAAGGCAAATTGTTCAGGATGTAAAGTTCACATTACGTGGTTGTCAGCCAAAATGCATGTAAAGCACAAAACACACTAACAGCATTGCTCTAAACCTCTAGTATATCTTTACCTTTTTTTTTTTAATATTTATCCACTTCATCCAGGGTAATTAAATATTCATCAACATCTAATTACATCCAATTAGAAGTGGCACAGTAGAATCTCAAAACGAAATATGGAAGCATCTGGTCCTCCATGTTAGTTAGTCAACTGACCTGAATCTTGAGTGCATTTCCAACAGCTGACAATATGGGGCTCCACACACCTAGAACACCATGTGGTCTCTGAGCTGGTGCTGTCTCTAGGGACACCTTAAGCCTTAGTTCTGAAATATCAATTAGCCTGGAAAGAGAGAATGCAGGGCCCCCCACATTCCAAAAAAATTATTTTGGCATGAGAAAACTTAAAACTCAGAAAACCACCAAAACAAAGCTGTAACTTTTCTAGAAACAACACTATTTCTTGCATCTGACTTCGGATACCACTAAATATAACAAGAATGAATATGTGTGCATATATCGACTGGTTAAAGAACGGCCTAACGAACAGCACTCTTTAGAAAACTACTTGTCGAAATATTGGGAACCCCGTCATAGTTTGAGTGCTGATGATAGCAGGTTGGTGATCAAAGAATTCTAGCAGGTCTTGCACACAGCATGGTCAGAAGTCCATGGGCAAGTCTATGCAGGAAACCCAACTGCCATGTGTTGTGTCATTGCTAATGAGACAACTGTATTAAGTACTGTTGAAACTTTATGATAGAAAAGCACATGATCCAGTAGAGTCCAGATAAAAGGTATGCAATCAGAGAGAGAGAGAGAAGAGAGAGAGAGAGAGGAAATTGGTTAAAACAAAATTGTTATCAAGAAAATGATTTTGACAAACACCATACTCATAAAAATAGCATCGACAAAACAACACAAATAATCCTTTGAAAAATTTAGCTCTTACTCATGTTGTAGATACTAAACAACACAATTCTTTCGTATCTGGTATGAGACATACATAACAAGAACAAAAAAAAATGAAGTCACACCGGGAGCTAGTGCTTTCTATCCAAGAATTGCTCCATGGGTCCCATTGGAAATGTTTCCCCATGGGAACTAGGGAAAAAAGAGCACCAAATTTGATGACTCATAAAGAGAAAGCATTAGGTCTCAATTCGTATGTTATCATGAATGGTCAGGTAGCCTTCTTTTTTATCTATCTATCGAAGTCCTTGGTCAATAGTAAGGATACTGGATATTTTTGGCACACCAACACAACTTTTTAGGCATCATCACTCAGCCCAAAATTTTGATGAAATTGCATGTAAGGATACTCGTTTTGGGTACTCTCCAGAAATTTCACTTTTGATAGACAATGGAGGGAAGAATCAAGATTCTTACTCAATACGTATCTCAGGGTCAACTTCTGTGACACTAGAACTTTGAGGAATCCGATCTAGCTGAAGATTGTTGTAGAAATCTAATAACGCCCAAATAATTGGTTCATGAATATTTAGCCTCCACCACTTCTCAGTTACCTATTATATCAACAAGGGAGCAATGAGATGGTAGACATATACCCTCTCATGTACAAGGATAGAAAATTACATTCCAAGAATTTTTTCAAAGCATTACCCTTATATAGACATATGGGTAGACCAGGATCCCATCAGTATTCATATTGCGTGTTGTAATAGTCGTCTTGAATACTGGATGGTTCACATCAGAGGTCTGCTCAGGTGCCAAGAGAACTGGCATTACTGTTAGAGGAAGTTGGTTGTCCAGCTGCAGATAACCCAGTATAAGCTTGAACCTGGCACAAATAAAAGACAGAGATTGTCCGCTGGAAACATCATTTTTTATTTATGAAAATCAATGGGAGTGAGGTTCAATTGAGAGGAAAAAAGTGAAGAGCGCTCAATAAACAGGATAATAGAAGAAATTCTCTTAATTCGTTTGGAAGGATGTCATTTCACCAATGTCTATATATGCAGCATGACCACTCCATTAAGAAGTTCATCTATCAACATCGTACCACTTTATAAGGAGAAAAAAAGGAAAAAAACAAAATGTAAAGGCAGAGCACAATTCCCAATGGCTTAACCCAAAGGGATAGCCCATGGCTTGGGACCAGGACAGTGGAACCTTGTCACTGGTTCAACTCTTCTCTCCCCCCTTGGGCCACTCATCCAATAATAATAACCAAAAAAATAAAAAAACAGCTGCCGCAATACCTTGATGATATTGACACAGATCAAAAGTAACAAATGAACAGCAAGACAAGCCAAAATGGATTAGTGGAAAAAGGAGGAAATTTGCAGCTCTATAAAACCTTGCCCCCTTACACTTCTCTTGTACATAACATAAAAATGTATTAGAGTTCGGAGCTCAGAACCTCACAAATACTATAGAACAAAAAGCTAGGTTCTGAATCTTTCTATGGGGAGCATTCCCCCACATGATAACTGAACCACCATGTTCCATGCTGTCGCATAGTCAATTACCACCCGATAGAATCGAGAACAGAAAGAACAGAAATCAGTAACCCCACAGTGTGCATCTCGCAAAAGTATCAGATATCTTTTAGTCCAATCACGATGAAAACACCATTAGCTTATGGGGACAACAGAATGTAAATTGCACAATGTTTTCCTGTGTCTGGGGTTAAAGGACAATGATTAAAACATACATAAAAGGCTGTTACCTGCTTGTTGTCCCACCATCATAGCCTGTTGAATATGATATGAAAACTCTTTCCAAGTACAAGTAGGAGAGCTCTTTTGGTCTATGGTCTACAACAGAAATCCCAACAACTCCCAGTTCAATCGTAAGTTCTACAGGTGCAGCATTGTTCTGCATCTTGGTCTGTGCGATAGAATTTCCCCAGATACCAGCAAGTGTTGGACACCTGCTCTCTTGATCTGAACTTGACCCTGACGAGCTGAGATCCATGAACCTAGCAACCTTAATATCATCCATTTCAACAAGTAGTAACTGCAATCCTAGCTCCGGCTCCTCTGCAGACACTAATCCAGCCCTCTCTAAATTGAGTTTCCATACACTAGTGCTATCATAGCCAACAACCTTAGCATCTATATCTCTTTGGCCATATGGATCCTCCCAAGCAAAATTTGTAGTTGAAAAAGGCTGCAACTGGATCCAAGCATCTTCACCAAGTCCAGACTGACGAATGCTGATTGCTTTGCAAGGTGCTCTATTCTCAATTCTGTTCAGGAAAATCTTTCGCAGTTAGTCATTATATATGTGTTAATGTGTGTGCATGAATGTAAGTGTCAAAGTACAAGCTGAAGATCTAGACTCATTGGTAAATGGCTAACACCAACATAAACATACCTGATAGGACCGTTGGTTGATCCAAGACGGAATACAACAACAAAACGTGATCCTTCTTCATAGCCCCGGATCTCTGTCCTCAAAAATCTCCGGGTACCATTCTGCCTCCTCAAAACCAGGTAAATGGTATCCTCTTTTACAATTTGAATGGGAAATGACCAATTGGTATCTTCTAATTGAACCTGGTGTCCGTTATGAAAACTCAACCACATAAGTTTTCAAAAATTATTCCATAACCATTACAAATATCCTAATCATGCATAAGATATTCAATGCAAATGGAACTTAGTGTTTTTGAAATGTGAAATTCAACTACAAACCACAAAAACCCTGTGTGGCCGCAAAAACCATGCAACTTTTATAAAATTATGCTACCTGTTTTTGGGGTAAGTAAATCCTGCTACCTTTATTGTTCCTCATTTCCATTCATTCACTTTTCTCACTTTCTCCTTTTGGGGAAGTTTTTTAGTTTCCCTTTAAAGTTCCTTCTAGTTTTGTTATTATTTCTAACATTTTTTTAATAATCTTGCAGGCAAATGCAAACAACCAACAGTCACCAATGTGCTTGAATTCTAAACTCCTCTCAAAAAATTAACCATGTTCTGCTAGACAAAGAGTGAAAATACAAACAGGAGAGAATATTAAATGAAGCCCCCAATTTTATCGCCAGGAACCCCTCCACAATGGTAAAATTTTAAAAACATCAGAAACAAAATGCAAGGATATGCATGTTTTACCAAATAGAGGTCATTCCCACAAATTAACGCAATGAACCAATTCTAAAACCATGACAACTCTTCGTACTTAACCCCCCCCCCCCCCAAAAAAAAAAAAAACCAATGAAAACACACGTCATAAAAACCTTATAAACCTATCTCTCGCCAGTTGGATACATCTCGAAGTAAAACCTAACATATGCTCTCATAAGGGAAACCTTGTCAGACTCCAAGCTCAAACTGTTGGAGCCACTCTACCACTGGAGCCACCCCCTTGCCAGGGGAGCATTATAAACTTCAACCACTGAAGCTTTGTCACTGCAACATATTTATTTTGCAAAAAATTATGCCAGTATGGGGGGGAACCATTCAAAACTCCACTCTTATCTAATTTGACAGCCACTATCATCCAAGGCAAGGTCAAAGGCAGTAGAGATCCAACAATGGATATAATATTTGGAGCTAATTTCAAAGGCAAGAAGCTTTTTGCCAAAAGCAAAAAGCAGCAAGAACGATTGTGAAACATGCACGACAGGATAACAACATTCCAACAATAGACAGCTACTAACCTGGAGATTCTCTAATCCGCCTGTTTCACGATGTACAAAGGAGGTTCTTGAATCAGAAGCATGAAGAATCTTTGGTACATCTTCACTGCAAAACTTCATAAACATGTCTTGGCCAACTCTATTTGTAAATGTCATAAACGGTCGAACAGAAATTACCTAAAAAGAGGTTAATAAGTCAAACACCACATTTATTGACACAAAAAAATGGTCAATAACCTTCTTAACTTAACATGATGTAGAAGAAGCTCCTAAATTCATAACTACCTTTGTAGGAACAGACTGATATGGGCAAGGTTTTGTGGAAATAAAAAGCCGTATGCAGTTGCCATCACCATCAGAAGCATAGAGATCCAATGACCCATCCTAACAACAAAATGAAATGTGGTCGATAAACACACACTGCTTGAAAATGCTATTATATCATAGAAGATAGATACTGGCAATACCGTGTCTCCAAGGGGAGAAAGATCTTTAACAGGTCCAAACTGTTCCTTCCCAGATTGAGCAATAGAGACTGAAAGTCCCACATTATTGAAATCCAGTGCAGAAGCTATTGTGACACCTCCAAATATCTCCTCTTCAGTTATTTCCTCAAATAATACTTCGTTTTTCTTCTTAGACTGAAAAGGAAGAGCAATCTTCCTTGTATGTTTCCTTCCTGGTAAATCCACAAGCCTAAAAGAAAGCGGGGGACATCTAGCGACTGCAAACCAATAAGGAGCATAGACTCTAATGATCTTTGCTAACAATGGCTGTTCTTTGTCGCAATTGTGTTCCAGAATGATTTGAACGACCCTGCATATGCCATGATTAAGGAGTAAGTTGGATACAAAGAGAACAAAAAGAAAAGGCTTCAATATATAGTCATAAAAATGAAAAAAAAAAGAGTACTAAATTTAAGGGATAAATATCAAATTCGTCCCTGTGGTATACAATTTTATCTAATGAGTCCTTGGGCTTTAAAAATTAGTCCCTGAGGTTTGACCTGTGTTTGTCGTTGAACCCCCTTGACTCTTCCGTCAAATGGGTTGACGGCACTGTGGAACACTTAATAAAGCGTCACGTGGCCATGTGACACCTTTCTTACAACCTGTACGCACACATCACAGCTCCTCATCACGTCGTAAAAAAATGCCACATCAGTCAGCAACCTCCCGCTTGTGGTCTCCAGCTTTTCCCACCTAACCCACCCACTCCCAGGTTGGAGGGAAAAGCAGGAGGCCACAGGCAGGAGGTTGCTGACTGAGATGGCATTTTTTTATGACGTGGCCGATGACGTAGAGGAGCTGCTGATGGGTGCGTACAGGTTGTAAGGAAAGAGTCACTTGGCCACGTGACAAATACGTGTAAGGAAGGGTCAGGAGGGACAAACGGCAATCACGGGCCAGACCTCATGGACTAATTTTATGATTTTTAAAGCTGAAGGACTTATTAGATAAAATTGTATACCAAAGGGACGAATTTGTTATTTATCCCTAAATTTAAAATGAATAAAGAAGCAAATATGCGAACCTTCCAGATATTGAACTTCTCAAGCTTATTGTTTTAGATGAAGTTCCCTGTGGATGAGATATAGGAACAGCTTCCTATACCAACCAAAATTGATAAGGTCAAATGTGACTACAACCTTATCCCAAGAGAAAAGGGCTTCTTGCATCAGTTAAAAGAAGTAAGGATTAGAAACCTTACATGTAAAGGCAACCATCCTCTTTGTGGAAGCAGTGAAAAGAACAAAGGATTTCTTATGTCAGCACTGTAAACATTTTCAGTTTTTCCTGGACCAAATACTCCTCTAGAACAGTCAACAAAATGATCACTTGTTTGCATCTCAAGAACAGAATATTCAGCAGCTAGGGGAAGAAAATTGGTAATAGACAGTGGGGACTTAACTACAAGGCTCCAGTCCTGAATAGGATTGGAACGAATGTCTTTGCCAATCTCTGTTGCTTGTATGCTCAAGCAGAACCATGCTTTGTCAGAACCACTTGATGAAGTTCCACTAATCTGGGTGCAGTATAATAGTGCCTCAGACTCGGCGAGAGCTGACACACATATTTCAGAGCATACGTTTGGGTCACCGGTATCCTCTAGGTCATCAGGTTTGTCAACTACTGAACTCCAAGAATATTCATTAGGATTCGTTGGATTATAAGGCCTTAATTGCAAGACATACATTCCTGTATGTGACAAACCACAGAGAGGAACGGGCACAGTGTCTCCGGGTTTCAATAGTCCAATAGATATGTTCTGCTTTAAGTCACTTGATACTTGTTTCTTACTCCTGATCCATCTCCTTTGCCTTGCATGGTTCCCAAACTTCAAAGAATCAGAAGACTTGGGCCATTTTAGACTTTCAACGTCAGAAGCATAAACCCAGCCATCAGCATTATTGTTAGATGTCTTGTCCACATGCCAATCATCAATCCATTCCCAGCCCACTGGTATATCAACTTCTGAAATTGCCTACATAATTGATGGCGTGTAAGCCCTATTTAGTCATTCAACTGGTCAAAAAATACCAAGTCTCCAAGAAAACTATACGAGCTCTTCAACAACTAAATCATTTGTTCTCTTCTACAGCTGTAAAGCTGGAATTACAATATGGAAAACACAAAGTTTCTATAATATGGAATTACAAACAAACACGCTGCTATGAATCTCTTTCCAAGGCAGGTTAGCAACGAGTTTCTAAAATGTTATGTTTATGCACTATACGAAAAATAATTTATCACAAGACCCTGTCAAGCCATGGCCAGCCTTGTTGGTGGCATAAAGTCCCAAAGCTTAAGTTGTTAGGAAGTAGCCAACAATAAATATGCCCTAACAACTCCCGCGTGTGTTGTCACACCCACTAACAAGAATCGAACATGGACCTTACACACATAGAAGAACTTATACCCTTACCAAACCATAAACCACTTCAAGACCTTGCTCAATCTCCATTCCGTCAATCAAAATGAGGCCTACATTAAAATTATGGGATAGCACTACACAAGTTTCCAGAAACAATAATTCTGACATCCAAACACTTGTGGGGACTACAATTAGCATCTCATTTGAATAAAATCCTTAAGATGAGCAAAAGAAGTCTTCCAAGATCCACAAGATATACTAACATTTTCCCCAAGCTAGTAAATTATATGAATGACAGCACACAACTTGGCTTTTTTAGAGTCAGATGCCTCATTAATGAGTTCAGCTCACCGAACATTAAGCCACTCTCCTGTTATTATTGGTTAGGTGACTCTTTGTTCTTTACCATTATGGTCATGCATGAGATAGCAGACCATGCCTCCTAAGGCAGAGAGTAGGTGCTGGACATGTACTACGAAAGTAGCAGATTTTTTAGCTAAGGGTCACCATCCTACAAATCTATACAGGCTATTTAACCCCACCAGATGGAATTCCTTACACATATGTCCACCTCTGATGCTATTTTTTAGTGCTCTTCTCTTTTTCTACTCTGTTTCCTATAAATCATATGTGTTGTAATCCCTTTTGATTGAATCACCTTTCACAAGAAAAAGAAAAAGAAAAAAAACAAACAAACAAACACAGCTACATATTCTAATTCATAACGTACAGAGCTGTTTAGCAAAACATTTAATGGCATAGCCTTTCTGGGAATAAGGAATTCTGAGACTTTATACTGGACTCTAAGGAATGCAAAACTGCAAAACCCTAGACCTGCCCCTGGAATAGAGCAGAAAAAATGAGATTGACGAGACAATGAAGCACAAAAAATCAGAAAGATTTGGGCACTTTAAAAACATAAATGTGGCCCCATTAGATCAGAAAGTATACAAATCGTTGCTAGGACCAAAATGATACAGGATAAAGACACACCAATATATAACAGGATCAGTTGTCCACTTTGCAGTCGGTCAAGAAAGATAAGTCAACTGCAGAGCAGATATTATTGCCCTAGAAACATGGAATAAATTGTAGAAGCTCCAAAAGGACATAGGTTGAGGCTACATGAAACACAATGAACAGAAGACACGGAATAAGGTTGGCTCAGAAGTCTGACCAACGACAGCCTTTTCCGATTCAGACATTGATCCTTCTAAGGTAACTCTAAAAGCATATCTCCCTGCTCTTTCTGATCAAGATGTAACATCACCACTAACATGGATTGGAAATATAACAGATTTCTAGCAAAAAACTTTCATAACCCCCAATAGATATTTAAGGAATCAACAGTGATAAACAAAAACTTAGTATAACATCTCAATTGCCTAACCAAAAGCGATACATCTTATGGGAAAACTGACTCCTGTAATAGAATAACCGGTTTAATCCACAAAATGACAACATGTTAATAAAGCCTTACAACCAGAACTTTGTGTTGTTTTGGTAAAAATTACTTTTGCTGACTTAAAAAAAAATTTGATCTACAGGGACATCTATTTAGGCAGCAAAAACATAAGGACAGTTAACCAATTTGGATGAATTTACACAACTTAGACAAAGAAAAACAAAAGGAAAAAAATGGGAAAACTTGATTTCTTAATAGTCCTAACATATTAGCGGTGTCAAGAAATTAGAAAACAAAAAAAATAAATTATTTACCAACCAGGGAAATAATAAAAAAAAAACTCGCAGATAACTGCAACTTCAGCAGTGTAGCTGACACGAGCACATATAGCCAACTGTGATTATTCCTCTTCAAGGCTATCAGAGGTTAAACTAATCAAGGATGAGAACATTTGTGTGTAAGGGTTCAAGCACAGTATGTGGAAGAAAAATATTAATAAAAATGAAAAGCATTCTATATCACAATTATTCAGAGGCAAGTGAGGAATATTAACAACTCACTGGATTGGGAGTTCGGCCTTGCGAAATATCTTGGCTTGACTGAACCAAGCGACCAACCCAGCCAACAGCAGGGTCGTACTCTTCATTTTCAAAGAATTCATCTGTTTGAACTCTATCAATTTGTAAACTTTTATGATTACTTGCATCATCCTGTGGTCTCATTTCCTCTGTTGAAGCTTTGGATGCGAGGCATAAATCAAGTGTAAAATCTGTATTGTTACGAATGGAAACCAGAGACCTAATATTGACATATCTGTTACCATCCCTGACACTTACTTCACTTGCAACAACATCACTGCCAAATCGCCAACAAGCAGCAGGTGCAGAATAGTTTAGCCCCACAGCAGTCCAAGGCCCTTCTCTACTAGGACTAATCTGAATATTTCCTGATTTTGTGTCATGAATTTCAGGTTGAGTACTGTTCTCAGCTTCAGCAGTGGGAGACATGAGTATAGCACACTTTATTCTCCCACATGAACGTTCACAACCATCACTCTGAATCATATTCTGCATAAACACCATAAACTCAGATTGAATTCACCTAATGGGTGCTTCACTATTAGCCCTGAATGGACGTAATAATGTGTTCAATCATGTAAGATAGATACAAGAAGAAAGGCAATACAAAATATCGAAAATAACATTCACCGTAGTTGAGGATAAGTTTATCCACGTCAATTTGTTCATGTAATCAAGCGAATATGAACCATCTTGGATGTTTACTGCTATCTGCTTCAGGGGGGCTGAAAAGTATCCAACTGGATCACCTGCAATACCAGACATCGAGTATACAATGAAAATGTAGAATATGGTTAACGACAACTGACTAAAATGCATCACTAGGAATGAGTTTCAGATGCTGAAAAGTAACATAAATAAGATACGTAATAGGCAGGATATTCTAAACTACAAGAATATTACAAGTTGTCAATTGCACAAATTACAAATAAATGCCATAAGTCCATCCCTATGTATGTCACATCTTATGTCGAAGCTGCTCCCTAACACAGCGCCAATTAATGAAATAGATCACAGTAACATCACTGATCTTGGTGCTGTTCTGCAGCAGGACCTTGATAGTTCAGTATTCTTCTTCTTTTTCTTCCCCCCCCCCCCCCCCCCTCTTCTTTTCTCTATTCTTCCTCTTCTTCTTTGTAAACTTTTGCTTAATCACTTAGCTTAAGTGTAGTGACCAGAAAAGCAGAAGGCAACCACTATTGATACCACTTGTTTCCTGTAAATTGAAGGACCAAATCTAAAAACAGCAAGCACCCTTTTTGAAACTGCGAATTAATATATACTCAGTAATCAGCACAAATATAAAATAATATTTGGATTCAACAGAGACCTCCTGAGAGGATGAGGCCGATGATAACTTATTCCAACAACTATTTCGTTCCCTCCAAAGACTCCACCAAACACAAGATGGAACCATAGTTCAAATTGCCGTAGCCAAAGGATCCTTAAACTTTCTCCCCCAACAAAGCAAGACATCGAACACCCTTGCTGTCATAACCCAATGAAGATTCAATATGCGAAAAATATATGCCCAAATAGACCGTGCCATCGAACAGTGCAGTAAAACATGGACGACGGACTCACTATCCTTCTTACATAAATAATACCAATCCATAACATAAACGCCTCGCCTCCGAGATTATTAATAGTCAAGTTTCGAGCATGAGTAGCCTCCCATACAAAGAACGAAACTCTCATAGGTACCTTAGTCCGCCAAACCCCACGCCAAGGAAACAACTGAGACGTACCACTAGAAATAGAGGAATAAAAATCTTTCATAGTGAAAACACCATCCTTAGCTCCCATCCAAGCCAACTTGTCTTCACTGTCACGATGAAAAACCATAGCATAGAGGATGGAATAGAAAGCTGAAAATTCCGTCATTTCCCAATCATTAGTAGATCTCAAGAACTGAATATCACAAACCAACGAGTGTATCATACGACAAATAATCCGCCACCATCCCATCCTTACACCGAGCCAAAGAGAACACAACGGAAACAAACAACGAAGAGGAATATCTCCACACCAAACATCGTGCCAAAACCTCACCCTACACCCATTACCACCACAAGCCAAGTATGGGTAACAAAGGAATCCCAACCCTTCCGAATATGCTTCCATAAACTCACCCCACAAGTACCTCGGGAAGGCAAAGAGATCCAATCTCCCACCATTGTGCCAAACTTCACTGTAATAATAACCCTCCATAAATTATCTCTCTCAGTGGCAAAATGCCATAACCATTTCTCAAACAAGGCTTTATTGAACACCAACAATCTCGGAAGACCCAACCCCCCAAATTGAAGAGGAGAACAAACCTTATCCCAATTCATAAGATGAAATTTGCGATCCCCCAAATCACTGCCCCATAAAAAATCCCTTTGCAATTTCTCAATTCTAGAGGCCACAGAGGATGGAATGGGAAAAAGAGATAAAAAGTATGTAGGTAAGCTAGAGAGGGTGGATTTAATCAACTTCCACCCTTAGAAAGATACATTCTCTTCCATCTAGCCAACCTCCTAGCCATCCGCTCCAAAATACCATCCCAAATATGCACACTCTTAGATCTAGCTCCCAAAGAAAGACCTAAACAAATAATAGGCAATGCAAAAATTCTCCACCTCATAATCGTAGCCAACACTTGCACATTACTAACATTGCCAATCGGAATCACCTCCAACTTAGAAAGATTAAACTTCAAGCCCGAAACTGCCTCAAAACACAATAATAAACACCGAAGACTTCTAAACTGCTCCACATCCACCCCACACATAACAAGAGTGTCATCAGCAAATAATAAATGGGAAACACCAATACCTGCCCCATTAACACCACCCACATGAAACCCAGTGATCATCCCATGGGAAACTAACTTCTCCAACATACGTGAGAAGGCTTCCATGACAATGACAAATAAAAGAGGAGAGAGTGGATCACCTTAACGTAACCCACGAGTACTTCCAAAAAATCCCTCGAGCGAACCATTGACATGCACCAAAAATTTGACTGACGAGACACAAAAGTGTAGTAGTGTTCCGGCTGCTGATGCTTCAGGTAGTATTATCATTTTGTGGGATTCTCATGTTTTAGAGGCGGTGGATTTTTGTGTGGGCCGGTACTCCATTTCGATTAGTTTCAAAAATGTGGAGGATGGGATTCAGTGGGCCTTTTCAGGGATTTATGGTCCTAACAATGATTCTAATAGGAGACTTTTATGGGATGAGTTGATGAGAGTATTCTCGTGGTGGAGTATCCCGTGGTGTATAGGTGGTGATTTTAATGTCACTCGTTTCCCAAGTGAGAGGACGGAGAGAAACATATAAGTTCACAAGTGCAATTTCCCGATGATAACTTATTGCACACTTTGTTTCTGTTTTTTTGCTAATTGTCAGTATTATGTAGCTTTCATCCTTTTGTGTAGTTCTTGTTATTTATAATATAAGATCCTCCATCTACATGCCTTTCCTCGGTCTTCCCCTCACTCTCCTTTTCTTAATATGAACCTTGAGTCATCAAAGCCTTTCTAACTCGGCCTGGCCTGGTCGCACTATGCGACTAGTGCTTCAAAAGACTTCCGATTGCAAGGCTTTATTCTAATGCTCAAAATTTAGAGAAACAAAGAAGCAATACGAAATGCAATATTCCGCTCCAAACTATAATGACCCATTTCAAAGCAACTGAGCACCATGAACATAACTCTGTCAGGGTAGGGAAACTCCACAATATTTGAATATGCCATATGTTGAAATGTTCTTAAAAAATTCATGGTTCACTAATTCAAGAACAATGGGTAGGGAAACTCCACAATATTTGAATATGCCATATGTTGAAATGTTCTTAAAAATTTCATGGTTCACTAATTCAAGAACAATAGACTTGGAAACAGCACAACAATTGGGTAATAGAACCGCATACTAAAACAAATACCTTTTCCAATGTCTGTTACAATTAATTCCAGCAAGTAGTGGTCCTGCACAAATTTTGGCAAGAGGAAGTCATCAGGTGGCCATGGGAAAACCAACAAAGGGCTAAACAAGATGTACACGAAGTGAAGGTAAAAATGTAATCACCGGAATTGAATATCACAACAAGCTCAAAGATCAGATACTAAGGAAATTACAACTAGTGAAAAGATGTAAAGGAAACAGATATTTCCTCGAAAAGATACAATTATTAAGGCCAAAAAAGAATTACATACGGGCGAATCAACTTTGAAGAAAAATACTTCATTCCAGCTGACCAATTCAAGTTCAGAAGACGAGAAGTTATCTGAACTGCTTCCACACGTGCGTGCACTCTGTTGATGAAGCTGTGGTTCTGTAGAGTGGCTCTGGTCTGGAGTAAGACGAATTGCTATAGTATACTGGGAAAAAGTTAAGCCTTCAAGTCTTGGGATCTGCATTACAGGTATATCAAAGTAAATGTATAATAGAAGAAAACCCGCCGCAAAGATATATGCTTTCGTCCTAAATGCCACAAGTCATAAAGGAAGGGAATAAGTACGGCACTCTTTTATCCTGCGATTCACTTTGTATTGACGGCAAGTACTACTTCTAGAGACACTTACTTGATTTTCAAAAAGGCAAAGGCACTATATGAAATAGAGCACAAATGCTTCAAGTTCTAGCAACTGGACACTTATCCAGGACGACCCAGAAAACAAAGAAACACATATTTTGGGGACAAAGGAGAATAAAAAATAGCTCTTCTTTCAGAAAAAGTAACAATAGCAAGAACTATATAATTGGGAAGGATATAATTTTAAGCCCAATAAAATGGGATGAAAAACTTAGCCAGTATTCACATAATCTTCAAAATTGAAAAAATCAGAAGAAATCATTTCCAAATAAAAGCAATTACCTCCATTTGAATAAAAGTGACTCATCATACCTGTGCATCCACTATGATAATGGTCACCATTGTTCTAACTTTTCTGAAAACATGTCCTTTCAAGTGAGAATCTAACAAGGCTTTTGAGACTGGAACTTCCACAGGCTTCATACCCCCAGGTGGCATCCAAAGTACACTCGTAAGACCCCTTATTTCAGTAGCTCTAATGTAGATGTCCTGACCAAGCTTGTTTTGTGGGATTATAAAATAATTTCTCCGGTGGTGGATGTCAATGATAGATCTTCCACCATAAGTCGGAGAAAATGCCTCCTATTTAATATGGTGTCCATGTTAGGGGTGGCGGGGAAAAAGAAGGGTAGAAATTTAAGCAAATGCAGACACAGAAATGAATAAATGAAAAAGAAACAAGAACTATAGATGTAAAATACATATAATGAGAGGAGAAAGAAGAGATTTACTCTCTTTTTATCATATTCATGGACATGACTAAGATTATTCCAGCTTGCATAAGCTTGAATCATCAGATTTGCATTAGACACCGTGAGATTTAAGTTTAGATCCCTAGTTGAGGTAACACGTAACTGAGAAGCTGCACCCGGAGAATTAAGATCATAGTGGTACCTGCAAAGTGACTATAAATGAGGCAGTGAACAGAAAAATAATTTGGACGTAACAGGTTAAATGAGAAATTACCACCCCTTGAAAGCCTTTGAATATATTCTTTAAAAAAAAAAAAAAGGAAGATAGAGGGAAAGGATAAAGGGACAAAGTTACCTTGGTTGCAAGTGGCTATAAAATTTGCCCAGGACCAAAAGCTAAAATTCAGAGGTAAAAATGGAAACCATATTATCTTCACACCATTACTATCATTATAAAATCATTAAAAGCGTTTTCCATCTCCTACTAAACATAAATTTAAAGAAGATGTTGAAGGGAAGAAAGACAAGCCTCATGAAGAGGTAGATCATATAAATTAAACGATTAAATTCACATCTTCCCATCAATTTAAATGGTTAGGATAATTGGTGATTCAACGTGATATCAGAGTAATGGCAAAAAGTTTGAAAACTTGGCCCCCCCCCCCCCCCCCCCTTCCAAATAAAAAAAAACACTTAAATATTCCATTTCGCTTCTTCCCATCGGCTTAAAAATTTCAGAATAAGTAGTCACTTAACCTGAACCACTACTACGCCATCTGTGATTTAGAATGGAATAAAATCATCATATTCACCTTCCAACTTATGAATCCTCCTATCCAACATTCATGTGCCACACAAAACCCGAAATTTAATTATTGAACGTCCAAATGGTGGAAGACAGATGTTCTGTTTCCAAATCCAGAGACAGTTCTTCTACCTTTTTCATGAAACCTTAAGCCAGTTGAAGAACAACTGGGGATGAAACAACGATTGCATTTGGTAACAGTTTCTGAAGACAAGATCATTGTTCCCAAAATATTGAAAGGAAATTTGAAGCCTGAAGTAGAATAGTTTACCTTAAAAAACCATCTACTGGCTCAACAAGGGGCTCCCAAGAATCGTATTTATCATTAAACGATCGTGCAGCCAAAGAGAAGTTGACAGTGGAAGTCAAGTAGTCAGTTCTTCCATGTAAACTAAACCCTATTCCAGCGAAAGATACATTGAACAATGGAACCATCTGCAAAATTCCAGGAGAAAAAATTGATGAGGGAAATAATTGCAATCAAATGGCCATGTTGGACAATACAGGTTTGCTGAGCTCTAACCGATAAACATATCCGATACAAAACAGTCAACACTTTTCAAAAAGGCACCAGAAGAAAATCTATTTGATTTCACTAAAATGTTTATTTAAAACAAAGGAAGATTACGAGAAATAGGGTCATACATCACCACAAATACCGCTGTATTTAAGGGTCACGAAGATAAGAAAGCCCAAAAGCACAAGGGTAGAGAGGCTAGATTCTGCATTGTCTGCTACGGAGTCTAATAAGAAATAATAATGAACCATGGCTTATACCTAACCAGCTACTATAACCCCCCAAAAGACGCCAACTTTATAAAAACTTTTGTCATTCAGACTTGTCTATTGATTAAAGACATATCCACGACTATTAAGATGAATGGTAGTGTTACAAAGAGGAAATGTAATAGAGGCGAGTCATAAATATGACAAGTCAGCTTCATAACAAACAAATTACTAGGACAAAAACCTGCGGCAAGGTGGACATATTTTTCTCTAATTAGGAGCCACATCTAAAGAGAGGCAAGCCTCAAGAAGAGACCATGGCATGATTGGATCATGACTGTCCTACACCTGAAAAGATTAGACCGCAAATCTTAATCTATAAAGCTTCGGCCCAGGCATGTCAAGACTTGCATGCAAATTCTGAGAACTTGACTCATGGTGCCATTAAAAACTAACCATACAATGCATCTCACACTTTCCGTGCAGTCCGTAGAAGGTTATCGCAGGTGAATGCAACGATTTTCTACATGAAGGCTCCCCTAAACAAGAGATTTTTGTGCTCAAAGTTCATTCACTACTACTAAACTAACCACCACATTCAGTCACTTTTACAACCAGCACTGATTTCCAAACATGAGATGGTTTGGCATGCGATAAAACTGCTAGTACCAGGTGAACTCATATTGGCCAAAGTGGAAGAGAAGGAAATAGTAGAGAGATTCAGCATGGTGCTCACAAAACCTCTGTTATATCTAACAAGTTGAATCTTATATCAGTCATATAGAACACCAACACATTAAAAAGGGCTGAAGAAACCAGTCCATCAATGACATCAAATGGAGGTCCTTGGAATAGGGACTCATACCAAGCCACTATAGTCATCAAAGAGCGCTGCAGAAAATGTCTTGATTTCAGCATCAATGACGATATCATCTGAACCACTTGGCACACTTGAATCTGCCAGCTTTAAAGCAAACCTTCTTGGAGGCCTTTTGGAACCACTACGAACAATGAAGGTTCCCAACTCATTATCAACAAGCCAAATACTAAATGGTTCTGTTGTAAACTTGGCATCAGATGTATCCCATACAGGTTCCTCCAGAAACTGATCCACAGTGACCATGTCACTGCGGATGCATCTTAATCCGCTGAGCTCATCCTCCTTTGGAGTGCCCTTAGATGCAATACAACCTAGGGAAACAAAACCTGGGGGAGGTTGAGGAAGCCAGAAGGATATATTCTCCATTCCCTTCTGTTTCTTGATTTGCCCAACCAGCTGGAAACCCAGAGGCACTTTGAAAACCTCTTCATCTCCAGAGTCATGAAGAACAATGCAACTATTTGGAGGCTCGTACCTAAGTTGCAATAACAATATAAATTCAATATTTATTCTATGAAAATATTGACATTATCAATTGGAAATTCACAACCATCACGCACCCTTTAACAGCAATATCACCAAAATATACCATCCCCTGTGGGACAACTGGGCGCCAAATGGATAGCTTCTTCCTAGAGTTTGAGCCTTGATTCCACCATATTAATCTAAAACTAGCAACAGCTTCAAAACGCCGGCCAGAATTTACAGCTGATGATCTAACAGAGTGCTGTGAGTGTGTAGGACCAGAAGGGGAAGCTTGGGCATCTGAGCTTGAAGGTGCTTTTGTAGTGTCTTCTGACAACCCAAATATCATATGACGCAAGTCATAAGCTCCAGCTTTTAAGCCAAAACTTCCAGGATCCGCAGGTAAGAAAGTGCCAACAGAATTATCCACCCGCGAGAATGACAACCTTGATAGGCATCTATAGTTCACACATGAAAAAGGTATCAAAATCACAAATTTATTATTTCTGTTAGTGTGTAATAGACAGGTGTGGGTGTGGATTATGTATATGCTCGGTCCACTTCCAATGAGCCTAAGTTTTTTGGAACTGATGGTTCTCCAACAAAAGCAAGTGGTTGTTCAAATGGTACAAGGAATTAGTTATGAGAATGGCATGCAAGCATGTAACACCCAGATTTTCTCTGTCTGAAGCATACAGATGGCAAGCTGACATCATTTAGGCTAACCACTTCCATTTACATAGACATATTTCTGAACTGCTCACAGTGCAGTATAAACAATTACTCAAAAATTCCCATGACTCATATAAGAGCATGTCATGCAAAATGAAATTAGAACAGGAATTTCATCTTGGAAGTTTCACATACGTGTCATCAGTCTTGATTGTAATACAATCCCTCAGGGAACAAGGACCAACTAAAGAGGCCAAGATGCAAAAAGTAGAAGATAGTGGTGGTTGTGTTTTCCCAGGAGAAACCACACAGCCCAACGCAACATAACCTTTGGGTGCCTCAGGGAACCAAATGGACACACTGCTCCCTCTTTTACTTAGAACATCATTTGGTGGCGAGTCTGAATCATTTACCCCTCCATCAGAAAAATCCCCAGAAAATAAGGGTGACCAGATCAGTTTGAAAGATATTGGTCTTTTAACTCTAGCAAGGTTGGTATTTACAGCAACAACTCCTTTTGTAGGCGGCTTGTCCCTATCATGTGAAAGACTGATTAGTCAATTTATACAGAAGCATTGTCCAAAGCATTTATGCCAAGGATGGACATCTATTTAATCTCTCTGGAAAAGAAATATCATCAATCTTGAGAAGAAACTTTAACAAGAGCTTTCACTTACAACGGTGTTAGATAGTCACCAAGAACTGCAAAACCAGGTGGTGCATGAGGTCTCCAAAAGGCATATACTTGGTCTGTGTAGGGATCTGCAGGGTGCAACAACGAGGCAATAAGTCATCAGTATTTAACTCTAGATATGCTGACATCTTCCAGTACTACCGACAACATAACAATAATGATATTAATAAATACAATGTTCACATACTTTTTATTGTTCCAACCTTGTCAAACTGGGAACAGACAACTGTCATCTTCTTTGAAGTCATCCTTAAAAATGCCAGAATGTCCTCTTCAACGGCTAAAAAAAGTCTCAAAATGCTGAATGAAAAATTCATGAATATATCCGAGATTGATAAATGTATATTGGTCTTTCCAGAAGCATTTGAATAGATAAAGGAGGTGTCAAAAGGCTCCAATATTGTGATCCCATTACTCTCCATGGTCAGGCCAAGTGCATTTGCGTTCATCTCAATCGTATCTCCCCTTGAAACAAACCTAGCAGCAGCATAAGCATATCAAATATCATCTTTCTATAATCTTCTCATAGCTTCGTTAAACACACTCCAAATATCCACTATCGTCAAAGCTAAAAGCAATTTGAAAGAGTTTGAAATATATGATGAAAAAAAAAAGGAACATTTATCATTCAACTTTTGAAACCCAATGGAAGCAGTATATAGAACAAGTTTTGGAAATTACAAGATCATGTCAACCATTTCTAAAACAGGTAACAGCAAAGTTATAGGACTAGTCAAGGGACTCAGCATTAACAAGCTTTATGATAAGAAAACAACTTCCAAAACTCAGGGCTCTGCAAAATAGTAACAACGATATATGACATATAGGCTGTAACCAGCATTTACACTTGCAGGCTGAAGAGAACCAGAAGTAGATATACTCTCCTATATATTGGTACTTCTACCACCGACTGATTTTATTGTAACTTGAGGAGTTCAGAAGATCAACATACAGCAATTTCAAAGCATGGCAAAGCACTTAAAGATGAACTGACCTGCAAAATGCATCCAACTGCGCATGCAAAAGTTGGTTAGAAAGAACCAGAGATTCACCAACATCTGTTGATGTATTGTAAAAGGTCAGCTCTGGGCCAATAGCCTGCAATAAATACCACAATTACAGGTGATACACAGAAAGTACTCGACCATGTTAACCCCACCAACTGAACAAAGAAATTCACTGCAGAGCCCACAAAAGGCAATATAGGATAGTATAAAACTGAATGCTGTATGGTGAACTA
Source organism: Morella rubra (assembly GCA_003952965.2). Taxonomy (NCBI): domain Eukaryota; kingdom Viridiplantae; phylum Streptophyta; class Magnoliopsida; order Fagales; family Myricaceae; genus Morella; species Morella rubra. Next base: position 7,238,755 of record CM025852.1, read on the forward strand.
AGATGCTTTGAAGCAGTACATTCACAGGTCAGTTTTTGGTTTTTATCCCTCACCATATGAAGTTCCCTGCATTGCTCAAACAAATTAAATTTTGTTTACAAAACCTGCATACTTGGAATTTCAAACTTGGCCCAATAGGAAAAAGAATGTAGGAAGTGCAACCGACTAGTATGTTCATGTCATACCAAATCATTTTCCAGAGAACATTATCAGGAACTGAGTCTTCATTATTGTTAAAAGAGACACATTGGCTGAATACACTGATTTCCTAAGGATTTCTGGTCTCAGAAATGTGGTTGAGTGGAAACTACCACTGGGTAACCACCGATCGACCAATACGCCCATCTGTCACTGCTGATCTTAGCAAAGAAGCATGCAAGCCAAGCTGAACCAAGGTTATGATTTGGTAAGCTGTATCTCAATTCTGCCATTTTCCATACTTCAAACTTGTCCTTAGATTTAACGGAATTATAAAGTTCGGGTTGATTTTATTTTTTCCTATCTATTTTAATTGTTTGCCTGCCCTTTTGTTCCACATGTTTTGCACCCTCTTTGACCTTTTGTTTTCTCTATTCCATAAATCTTGAAATTGAAGAGACAAGCCTCTTTTCTTCTCATTAATATTCTTATTACTAAGCAAGAATCCATTTTTCCTCCTATTAATTTCATAACATATTTGCCCAGCAGCAAAAGTGAAAAGATTAATTCGGGAGTAACCTGTAACTTTCCACTAAAAAATCATCATTTAGCTGTTCCACTTTCACGTACAGAAGGATAATATTGGAACATAAATAATGGCCAACTGAGTGGAAACATCTTCTTTTGCTGGGTTGAAAACAGTTGTGTTTTTTTTCCCAAATAGTGACAAATTTGCTCCTCAGTTACATGCATCACCTCCATGCATGTGGGAACATATAAATGCATGGTGTGCATGTGCGTGGACATTCTTCTTTTACCAATAATAAAGCAAACTCCTCCAAGGAGTTATTTGGTTGACTGGACACCGAGAAACTAAAGAAATGGAAACACACCAAGAGACTAAACAAATGGAAACAACTGAGAGAAATCTGTCATTTACCTAGAGACTATACTAGCAACATGCACTTGAGCTCAAGGGTAGACTGCTTATGCTCTCTATAGGATAACAACGAATTCCAAAAACTTAGGCTCTTAAAAAGTGGGCCAATTATATCATCAAACTCATAAACTCAAATGACTATTCGAAGGAAACTATTTTCGATTTTAACACTAATACATCCTCTCTCACGTGCAAATACAGCGAAAGAAATGGAACTGAAAGCGAGCCATGGATGTGAACTAGAGAAGAAAACAACAGGGTGTGTTAGAAATATTGAAATAAGAACCTCAAAGAGAACTGGCATTTAATACCATGCAACATAAGATGGTGAATGATAACGTATTGCATTCTCACATACAGCACCACTAACCAAAACTCTCCCGTAATCAACCTATCTTACAAAATTTCTTGGAAGTGTAAAGACTTTTATTTTGGAGAAGGGGGAACCATAAGGTATGAAATCTCCATGCAAGCTAATAAGACTTCAAATTGCTTCCAGACAAGTCACTACCCATATCATCTTCCCCCTCCCTCCTTTTTTGCACCATATATTGAAATCACAAGGTCATTCATCATCTCCAGTTATAGGCCATGAGGTGCCCTAAAGATCATTGTCACAGTAATAGAATACTTAATGGCGATACCTAAGGACATTGCTTTTCACATTTTCTATGATACCATATGTCAGATGCATGTGGTGGCAATCTTGGATGCCAAAACTTGTCTCAGATCACTTTTCTTCCCCTTTGCTGGCCACGGCGCTCATTACCATGTCAGATATGGACAGAAATTCTAGTGCACTTGCTACAAAGCAGTCACTAAAATATCGATATTCCAGGTCAACCAAATCACAGATGGAAATAAATAACTCTAGCTGACTTTTGAATCGACTACAGATAAGCAGCAATTATTGTCAATTCAATAAAAAGAGTGAAACAGAAAAGGAATAACCTGCAACTCAATGACAAACTCCATGGACCTATCAGCTATTGTATCTTGAGATGGTACATCATTAATACGTTCTCTTGAAGTGCTAGAGTGAGAAATTTCATTCTCTTCCTCCAAGTAGACCTGATCATCCTTTGACGCAGAATAGCTACTGTTGGCTCCAAGAAATACACAAGAATCCAAGTATTGCCCATTCTAAATCAAAAAAATTCAGAAAAGCAGTTAAAGTCCCGGGCCAGCATATACCATTTCTATATCCAGCTAAGTGTACAAGAAAAATGTCGAGATGAACTCTAGTACCTTGATCACCACATTTTTGAATTGCAATTTTTTTCCACTTCCAACAAAGATTATTGGTTCTGTACTAGGTGCAGAGAGAATGGATCCCTGTCTATCTTTCAAAAGCAAAACTCCACTATTGCCATCATAAACAAAGTGATCATATCTTTCATCATCAGCTATCAAAGGTCTTCGAGGAGAGACAGATACCTCAGCAAATGGCTGCATGTAAGTTGACTGATCCAGAATGATTGCATCGATTACATGCAAAGAGTTCTTATCTTCCTCGTTGGATAGCATGTTAGAAATAGATGGAACGAAAAACTCAACCACAGCCAGCAAAAAATCCAGTGCAACAAGCATTTGTGGCCTTTGGATGCAAAAAGAAAAAAATGTTTTCTGCTTGGACAACTTAGCATCAATAATAAGCATTGTAGGAACTGGTTTGATATCACTCCCACTTAAAGCATTTGAATCAACTACATGCTGGTTGTCATCATATGTCACAGTATGGATAGGGCTGTTCTCAGCCTTTCCTATCGCCAGCTTAAACTCTTGATCAGTCCCCTCACGATTATCTATAACTGCGAAGTCCTTTAGTGTTGCTGAGAGAAAACCTTCTCCCAGTGTATCAGACTTGTAGAGCAGCCAAGCACCACTGATCTGCATAGGAATTAGACCAGAAATTATTAAGTATCAATCACCATGACAAAATAAACTTAGAAGCGTTATATGTGCCTATATACTGAAATGTTGAAAGGGAAGATAAAGGAACCAATATGAGAGCACCTATACCAAGGTCATGAGAAAAATATACAATTCACAATGAAGTATAACAACAGCCACACTAGTCACTGAATTTCCATGTAAGATATTCACGTAGTGGATTACTATCCAAATTCATCTAATGAACACAGACAAATATCTTGACCATTAAGGGTAGGATCTATCAAGAGAAAATTCAAGAAAGTAAAATGAAACTAAACCATTGGGAACTTAACCAAGTCCACGCATAAGAAAGAGAACAATCTGAACTTGTCTCAGCCGAACAGATAGAGGCAACAGATGAGGACTTTCTCATCAAGTATAGTTCATGACAAAATCAACAAAAAGATGGAGTAAATGATGCTGATGAGTTGCATTTTCGTTTTATCTTCAGTATTAGACTTTATAATGCTGGAGTTATTTGTGTAACTGTATCCTTCCTAAAATCAGTCAGACGTGGAAAATAACAAAACAGGATAGGGTCTTTAACTTAGCAGACAAAAAACCTATAAAACTCGCAGTGGAGTTAAAATAGACGGAGATTATTACCTTGCTTGATGACAAGGCCATATCTAAATGGTAAGGTCCAAATACAAGTACTGGATGGCCCTGATCATGATAAATAGCAGTAAGCACTTCCTTCTGCTAGGGAAGTGCTTATTTCTTTTTTTTTTTTTTTGATAAGTAAGGAAAGCTTTATTAAAAAAACAAAAGAGGAAACAATACAAAAAGCTATACTGAAACCTAATCCAAGCAAGCTACAAAACTCATGAAATCAAAGAAATAGTAACCCAACACAGCATTTGCCCATAAAAATAAGAGAACTCATCAGCTTGCCCCTCAACCCCTCCATAGACGTAAAACTATTCTCAAAGAATCAGTCATTCCCCTCCCTCCAAATAGTCCACCAAATGCATAATGGAATCATCTTCCACACAGTCGAAGCATGAGAGTCATTAAACTTCCTCTTCCAGCACGACAACACATTCATCACCCTAGAAGGCATAACCCAATAGTAATCCAAGATTTTCAACACGAGACAAGAGGTCCCTGACAACCTCACAATGAAGAAAAAGGTGATCCACAGATTTTCCACTACATCTACAAAGGAAACACCAATCTAGTAAACAAAGGCCCCTTCTCCTAAGATTGTCAATGGTCAGAATTCTCCAATGGGCAGCCTCCCACACAAAGAAGGAGACTCACATAGGAACAAAAGATCTCCAAATCTGCCTCCAAGGGAACAAAATATGAGGGCTACAAGAAAGAAGCCCATACAAGACTTCACCGAGGACTTGCCGGACTTGGATCCCAACCAACACACTCTATCTTCAACCCCACTCCTAATGACCTTGGCATAAAGAAGAGAGAAGAAGGTCGAAAAAACCTCTAACTTGCAATCATTAGCAGCCCTAACAAACTGGACATTCCAAACCCCCACACCAGAACTCCCATCCCAATAATCCGCCACAATAGCATCCTTATCTCTTGCAATGGCGAAGAGGAGCGGAAAAACAAACCTCAAAGGTCTCTATCCACACCAAAGATCACTCCAGAAGCGAACATTATTGCCACAACCCACCACAAACCGGATATTCTGGTTGAAAAGATCCCACCACTTACTGATATACCTCCAAAGACTAACACTGTAAGAATCTCTCCTCATAAGGGTTCTCCACCCTCCCACCTCACACCCAAATTTCTCCGCAACAACATTCCTCCACAAACAATTGCACTCACAAGCAAAGCGCCACAGCCACTTCCCAAGCAAAGCCTTGTTGAAAGTGGACAGCCTCCTAATGCCCAATCCACCAAATCTAATAGGGCAGCAAACCTTCTCCCATTTAAGCAAATGAAACTTGTGCTGATCTCCGTCGCTACCCTAGAAAAATTTCTTTGTAACTTCTCCAATCTACTAGCCATAGCTGTTGCAGTCCCTTTTTCTTTGGTCTAATGCTGTGTTGGGGTTTCTTTTTTTGGATATTTCTGATTTCTGTAGTTTTCAAGCTTGTATACTTTAGATGTTCTCAGCACAGTCTTTTGTACTGTTAACTCTCTTTTATTTTAATAAAATTTTTACTTACTTATAAAAAAAAAAAGAGTAGACTTAATCAAAGTGACTCTACTACCTTTCGAAAGGTAACCCCACTTCCACCCAGCCAACTCCTCTTTGTTCTCTCAATAATGCCATTCCAAATGTGGGTACTTTTGAAACGAGCTCCCAAAGGAAACCAAGAAGAAACTCCGCACCTCATAATATTAGCCAACTTCTAGACATTACCCACCACTCCAATGGGAATCGCTTCAGATTTCGAAAGATTGATCTTAAGCCCAGATACTGCCTCAAAACAGAGAAGAAGGCAACGAAGGTTGCGAACTGACTCTCCTCAGCCCCACATAAAATACGAGTGTCGATAACAAAGAGTAAGGAGAGATACCCCGCCACTCCCAATAGAGAAACCCTCCAATGATCCCACGCCACCAACTTATTTAGCATCCTACTCAGAGCTTTCATAATAATAACAAATAAAAAAGGCGAAAAGGGATCCCCTTGGCGCAAGCCACGAGAACCACCAAAAAAAACCTTCAGGTGAACCATTAACTAACACCGAGAATCTCACAGTAGAAATACAGAACTCTATCCAACTGCACCATTTAGCACCAAAACCACACCTTCTCAACATGTATAGCAGGAATCTCCAGTTAACGTGATCATAGGCCTTGTGGATGTCAAGTTTGCAATAACACCAAGAATCTCACAGTAGAAATACAGAACTCTATCCAACTGCATCATTTAGCATCAAACCACAATTTCTCAACATGTACAGCAGGAATCTCCAGTTAACGTGATCATAGGCCTTGTGGATGTCAAGCTTGCAAAGCATTCCAGACAAAGGAGATCGCAACCTGGAATCGATACACTCACTAGCAACCAAGACTGTATCCAAGATCTGCCTTCCGTTCACAAAGGCACCCTGGGTAGGCAAAATGATTTTATCCATCACCAACTTCAACTTGTTAGCCAAAACTTTGGCCAGAATTTTATAGACCCCACCCACAAGACTAATAGGCCGGAAATCCTTAAGCTCAATCATACCATGCTTTTTAGGAATCAAGACAATGAAAGTGGCATTGAGGCTTCTAACAAATTTTCCAACCTGAGCAAACTCATTGAACACAGATAGCACATTGCCCTTAATGACATTCCAACAAGATTGATAGAATGCCAAGGAGAAGCCATCAGGACTGGGAGCTTTATCACCATTGAGACTCCTCACGACACCAATTACTTTGTCATCATCAAAAGACCTTTCCAACGAAGGCGCATCCTCCCTGGTAATAGAATCAAAATCCAAATCATCCAACAAGCTATACTTCATTCTTCCTCACAAGAATGTTAAGAAGTGCTCGAAAAACTTGTTGGAGGCTCAATTGTCATCCAATGGGACATCAACAGTAGGGGAGGTCAATTAGGTTGTATAGCCCAACCCATGCTAACACACTATGATAGCAATTTCAGAGCTACCACATTAGCTCTCAATCCTTCTGCTTCTAGCAATTTTCAAACAAGCCAAGAAGAGATAGAAGTGCACTGTAGCCTTATGTCTCAACTGGAAATCCACACCATTAACATCCTATTTTGTCCATTCAGATAAGGGAGCAAGCTTTTAAATGTCTCCACCACTAAATATGGCGACCCCTAGATCACATGAGAAAATTATCTATTCTATGTTCTTCATATTATCTGTGTTCAAATACAGGAAAAATTCAAATAGCAGAAATTCTCTAAAAGAGATGTGTTAACAATACAAAAGCTCTATACTAAAAATACCTAAACCATACAAACTAAGAAACTAAGAAAAGCCGAGAAAGGAAAACCCAACAACCCATTCGCCCATAAGAAAAGAGACTGCAACACCTTGCCCCTCAAACTCTCCAGCAACGACAATGCCAACTCTTCAAAGCACATATTGTTTCTTTCCCTCCACAAACACCACCAAATGCAAGCAAGAATCATCTTCCAAACAGCCGAAGCTAAAGGGCCCCCAAACTTCCTCTTCCCACACATCAGCACATCAACCATCCTTTTAGGCATAACCCAGGAAAAATTCAGAATACCAAACACATGCACCCCCAATCCTCTAGCAACCAAACAGTGCCCCCCCCCCCCCCCCCCCCGCTTCATTTTTTTTTTGCTAAGTCCACCGATTCTCCATTAATTTTACAAAGATAACACCAATTAGTCAAACAAATGCCTCTCCTCCTTAGGTTGTCGATAGTCAAAAATTTCCCGTAAAAGCCTCCCACACAAAGAAAGACACTCTCGAGGGAGCAAGGGTCTTCCATAACTGCCACCAAGTAAGGCCACAACTAAACCATAAGCCAGGAGAAATTTTCTTTTATCCATGAAAGAGATTCTCTCATTCAATGTCTCTTTCATCCATTTTACATATACTAAAGGCATTTTTGTTTGCAAAAGTATTTTAGGATACCATAAAAGCAACAAAATTTACAAAACAAACATCTAAAATCTCAAAAACTCTTACACAAACACCAATACTTTTTACACAAACTTTAACAACTTTTTCATATAAATTCCAATACCTTTTTAAAAAACAATTCTAACAAATCTTCTCTCTCTATACTTTTTCACCAACCTCCAATATTTTTTTATTAAAAAATTATATCAAATGATCTCTCACTACACCTTTTTACCAACTCCAATAAAAATTAAATATCTTTAAAATATTTTTTTTTATGAGTAAGGAAAGCTTTATTAAAAGAACCATTAAGAGTAACAGTACAAAGAGTAATGCCGAAACACCTAAGCCAAAGCAAGCTACAAAACTAATGAAATCAAAAAATCAGAAAAAGGAAAGCCCAACACAGCATTGGCCCATAAAAAGCTTTAAAATTTTTAACCGACTTTTACACAAAAACCTATAAAACTCCAATCTACATAAATATTCACAATTCTATCAAAATTCTAAAAACCTAACAAGTTTTTATAAACTGAACATCCCCTTAAATTTCTCAAACCATATTTTTCATATTTCGTCCGAAGGATTCTAATTAAGAAATGATACTTCATTCTCACTATTCTTTCTTTCAGGACTTGGCCATTAGGAAAACAATTGATAGTTGTAGCATGAAGAAAATTTCTAGTACTTGGATTATAATTTTTGAGTCCTACATAGGGTGAGAAAGAATAAGGAATGAGAAAGTCAAGTGGGAAAAGACAAAGAATGAAAAGAGTATTATCTAAGTCAAATCTCACATTTCATCTTTTCTAGGTACACCTAGACCTTATAATGCCGCCGAGAAACTTCAAAAACATTATTGACTAGTCCTTTTGGAGTATAGTGCGGAGGCTCACGCTTTATTGAGGCATTGCATATGATGTCAAAGCAGAAATAGGAATGACCATGTGGGGTAGGCAGCCCTGATAATGACGTTAGAGATTCTAAGGGGAAGATTGTACTTTCTTAGTTCCACATGGAATGAGAGAGAAGAAATAATGACTAAAGAGTGATACAAAAGTCAAGTCCCTCATTAGATCCTTGGTGGAACTGACCTTACAACGAGTCAAACAAGCTTCAAGAGCAACCTTGACTAGTCTTTTGGAATATAGTGCAGTGGTTTACCTTAGGACATTCTATGGATTCCTCAACTAAACATATATGGTGGGCTACTCTAGGAGGAATGCTTTTTTGCAGTGCAAGGACAAGACCATCACTTATTCCTTTTGTTGCAATTTAAGATTCTGTCTCTAATTCCAAACAATAAGATGTAAACTTGCTGAACAGCATTGTTAGGGTTTTGCCACCCAATTTTAATACAAGTTTTGAACTGTTCATTGCTGCACGTAAGGATACTTGGGGTCTCGTGTTCCTTCTTTACCTAGATATTGTTTACTTTTTTATGTCTAATGATTATTCTTGCACTAAATGGGTATGTTTTGCAACAGACAAAAGTGGTGTATTCTCTTATTTCCAACAGTTTTACAAAATAGTTTGGGTAAGCTTAAACTCTATTAAGACTCATAATTCCCGTAGTCAAGGCAAGTATCTTTATAATAGTCTTCATACATAGCTTAGCATGCAAAAGACTATTTACCAAACTACTTGTACTGAAAACCGTCACCAAAAAGGAGTTGCTAACCAAACAAATCAGCATCTTCGAAAGGTAACCCATGATTGATGTTTCTATACAACTTCCAAAATCTTACAAAGATGATGCATTGCCTCCTGTTGTATGCATTCCCCTTCTTTTTGTTGTTCCCCCCAAGTCTTTTGGTGTCTCTTGCTTCATTTATATTCGTGAATCTATCACTTATACCATGAACTTAAGCTACTTGGAAGAGAGAGATTTTATTATTCGAATTATATTATCTAACACTCCTCCTCACATGTGGGCCGTACTCTTGTTTATTAGCAGGCCTAACAAGTGTAATATTTACTTTAAATAAAAGTAGAGTGTAGAGTCAAATCTCGAACTCAGGAGCTTTGCTCCAATACAACATGTAATCACCAACTATCCCAAAAGCTTAAGCTGATAGGAAAAGACAGATTTCATCATTTCAATTCTACTATCTAACAATATTCATAGTCAAGCTAAAGAGTAAATTGGATCCTAAATTTCAAAATATATCTTCTTAGGTGATTCTCCCACTCATAAAATGGTGTAAACATCATCCTCCTAAGACTGCGTTGAATCTAGGATATGACCTTTTTTTAGCCCTTAAGACTTCTCTTTTGGAAGAACAACAATGGAAAGAAGTCATCTACGGTTCTTTACTTGCTCCTCGTGAAGTCTGGCAACCAATTAAGCCTCTATTAGTTAGTCTGAAATGGAACTATATGAGGCTTTTGTTGAGCAGATCAAAGATATTCAAGAAGAGAAAAATATAAAGATGACTCCTTGTTCTACTTGCTGCCAATCATCAACCTCTAATTCAAGTAATCCTCCTACTCCTACCCCCTTCAGCATGCTGCCAATGAAGTTGATATTCATATGTCTCCATGAAGAGAGGTTAGCTTTTATTGCATCAATGGCAGATTGTAGATTGGACTGAATCAATGGTGGCGCGCATGTCTAGTCAGGATATTCCACTTTCATGGAAAGAAATCTAAATGACATGTTATGAAGAGAAAACAAACAATTGTTGCTAGATCCAAATGATAGGCTGCGTTTAGAATCATGGTTGAAAACATTGTTGAAAGAACAGAGTCTGACTCGTAGTATACCATGAGAATGTTGCGATAACAAAGCAGCACTTTGTGCCAAGAAAAAAAAACCAAAGCAGCACTTTGTATTGTGCATAATTGTAGTACAGCATAATTGAAAGTAGCATAATGAAGCTAAACACAATATTCTCAGAGAAAATTGCAAGCTCGCATAACACAAGAACAACTTGTGGATGCTTTGACAAAAGGAGTCCGAAGTATAATTTTTCACACAACCATAAGCAAGCTAGACACGCATGATATCTTTGCCACAGGAAAGGGAAAGTGTTGATGAGTTGTATTGTTATCTTCTCTTTAGTATTAGACTCAATCCTGCTGGACAGTAAGTCTATGATTTTATCTTTCCTAATCTAGCATAAACAACACATTAGTGACAAGAGATTAGGTTCTCTCCCTCTAACTGCCACTCTCTTCCATCTCTTTTCTCCTTTCTTCTTTTTCATTATTGAGTGCAATCCAACTATTCATCCGAGAGAGTTAAAAAAATTCAGGGAAAGGGAAATTCTAGTGGCACTACTTCCAACTGATTCCACGTTCAATTATATTCATGCAATGGCTTACGGAACCAATAAGGACAAGTTGTTGGAACCACTTTTGGGATAATTTACCTTGACAAACTTCAACAGATATAAACATAATAAGATGTTGCTATGGGTCCCCTTGAGTAGATCTAGGAAAGAAAGAAAAAAGTACCTGCACAGTCGCTAGAGATGCATCTTTTGCCGCCCCTGTATGTAAGCTTAATTCCGCCAGATTTATAATAACAGACACTTTCATCACAATCCAGGCTTCCCCAGTTGCAGCATCACATTCAACAACAGTGATATTCTGAGAGATGGGGGTTTCCACTGCATCAACTGAAGATGTCCCAGAGTCATGCTTTAGTGGAGGCACAACATGTGGAGTCTCGGAAATATTAGAAATTGCACATTCGGAAATAATCTGGTATTCCCTGCTTGAAAGAGCTGCTTTCAACTCCTGTATCTGAAAAACCCCAATATTGGATATAATGATACACATAGAACGAGCCCCTGCCACAACTCTCAATTATCGCAAGATAACACAAAGGAACACTAAACTCTTCAAAGTTGCCTTAGACAATGAATGTATTACCTTGATGGTAACTTCAGTATTTGGTATTTGATGCAACAAGTCTCGGAGTGACCGCCGAATGACAATAGAAGTATCGTTCACATCTTGAATTATGCTCTCACCTAGTTCTGTTCCAGTACCAACATTTAAATTGATGTCCTCAACCTATCAACAAGAAAGTATGTCAATAGACAACAAGATAATTTATGCAGCAATCGAGACAGCAGGTCACTGTCTAACACTTAGTTTCTACTCTCTTCAAGCACCCAACATGCTTGAAATCTTACCACAATTAAGGTGGATGGTTTGCATGTCTATTTTGCATTCTTTAAATGTTCCGAATTGCTTAGATACTAGCTGTCTGTAGCCATCCTATACATAACGTGAGTAACTAATAATAATTTTTTTCATGTTGGCAAATTCACTTTGATTAAAGACAGCTTTGTATGGGCCTTCTTCAACCACAAGCTGGTGCCATGGGGTTGATAAATATAGCTCTTTTTACCACCGTGATTTCTCTCTTATTATTAGGTCTATGCAACATAAAATATTGTGGCAACAGTTTGTCAATTTCTGTGGTTCTGGTTAGCATGTGCATTTCCATAGTTTCTGTGTCGCTCAGCATTAGCAAATTAAGGCAATATCTTTAATATTTTGGCGTACATATGCAAGTCCAGTTAATTTCAGCAAATGCACACCCACAGAAAAGACACTCTACACTATATTGTGGTTGTATCATAAGCCAAACAATTAAGAGGGACAAGTCATACTGATCACTTGTTATTGAAACCAACTCAGTCAAACTACAAATGCAACGAATCTCACCTGGACTGTTAATATTTCCAAATGGACAGCATTCATTTCACTTCTATGTCCACCAAACCACTGAAACATATTCTTGACAGTTATGTGAACAATGTCGAGCTTCAAGTAACTGTAAAATAGAACTCAAACACGTTGGTTAGATTTCATCTCACTACCATAGGGACCCACAGAGACCAGGTACTTAATTATGTTTATACATAATCAGTAAGCCAAGATAAACTTACTCGGGGCTGTCTGTCCTCCGAGGCATTAATATAACAGGCTTCCTAAGAGAAAGATCCAACTTTACAGCAGGTGATCCTTCAATTTCACTAGCTGTAAACCACTTCTCCGAATTTGTTACTTGATCCTTCAATTTGACAACAGCTTTTGAATTGTTGGGAACGAGACCCATAAAATAACTAACCACCTGATGCCATTTTACCAATAAATCAAACATTTCCAAAGATTTTCTCACACGAAGAAAAAAATCTACAAGTAGATTACCTCCTGGACAAATCGATTCAGGTAAACAATGCGTACTTCAGAAAGTTGCCCAAAAAGGCTATACTCATAACCTTCATAGTCTTCATCATCAGCACTGTACGAAGTGAAAACCAACTGCATGATCATGAGCAAATATTTGTAATAATGCCCACAATGTCCGGAAACAAAATATAAGATTCGTACAACAAAAATGAAGTAATATGTGTAAACAAACTTTTTCGTACAATTTACAACATGCATCAATGGTGGAGTACCTTGATTATAAGAGTATCCCTGTTTGGGATGGTATATTGGAGAGGATAGAGAGAAGGTTGGCGAGGTGGAAGCGAATGTATTTATCCAAGGGTGACAGGATTACCCTGATTAAATCTACTCTTTCTAGTCTCCCTACTTATTTTTTATCTCTTTTTCCAATTCCGTCTATAGTTTCTAAAACGTTGGAGAAAATGCAACGTGATTTTCTATGGGGAAGTGACGATAATGTTCATAAATTTCATCTTCTTAAGTGGGAGAAGGTATGTTCCCCAATTGATACTGGAGGTTTGGGTTTGAGGAGGTTGTTGCTTTTTAATAAAGCTTTATTGGGCAAATGGTTATGGTGTTTTGCTAATGAGAGGGATAGTTTTGGAGGCGAATCATTGCGGAAAAATTTAGGTTAACGGGAGGTGGTTGGAGTACGATGACGTGCGTGGATCTTACGGCATGAGTTTGTGGAAACATATTAGTAAGGGGTGGGACTCCTTCAATGAGCATATTCGGTATGTTGTGGATTCTGGTCAGTGTGTTAGATTCTGGCATGATCGATGGTGTGGTGATACACCCATTTGTTCTTCTTTCCTCAAAGTTTTCTTCGTATCTCAATTTCCTTTTGCCCGTTGGCTGATTGTATGGAGGTTGGTTCTACCAATTTAGTGTGGAATATTCCGTTTACTAGATGTGCTAATGATTGGGAATTAGAGTTTGTCTTTTTTCTCCACTCTTTATGAAAGTGAGGTTAGAAGAGGGGTTTCTAATAAGAGGTTCTGGTTGGGGTCTAAAGATGGTAGCTTCTCAGTAAAATCTTTTTATGCCCTCCTTTCTAGTGTTACCTCGGATTTGTTTCCACGGCATAGGGTGTGGAAGTCTAAAGTCCTTACAAGAGTTGCGTTTTTTGTAGGGGAGGTGAGAATGCCCTGACACAGCTATAAAAAAATGCCGAAGCAAAGTTACTGGACAAGGATGGAATTGGTAATGCATGGCCGGATCTTGACTATTGATAACTTAAGAAGGAAGTTTATTTGTGTGATTGATTGGTGTTGTTTGTGCAAAGGAGGTAGAGAATCAGTTGACTCTTTGCTTTTACATTGTCCGGTGGCGAGGGATTTGTGAGATTTTGTTTTGCGTATTATTAACTTTACGTGGGTTATGCTAGGAAGGGTGGGGGACATGTTGGTGTGTTGGAGTAGGAAGTTCGCGGATCCATTGGCGAAAGTGGTTTGGAAGATGATTCCATTGTGTATTTGGTGGTGCTTGTGGAGAGAGTGCAATCGAAGATGTTTTGATGATTCTGCAATGTCTTCAAATCAATTGCAGGATATTTTTTTACTTTCCATTTATCTTTGGGCTAATGTTGTGATGAGGGGTCCTTTCTTAGATTTTTAAGATTTTGTTAGCTATTTTGCTTGTATGATTTGAGTGAGTTTGGTATAGCCTTTGTACTATGCTCTCTCTTTTCCTTTTTCTTCTCTTTTTAATAATATGAGTTTATTATCAAAAAAAAAGAAAAAAACTTTTCACAAAAGGAGTTAGTTGTAACTGATGTTAAAAGGGTTTCTTCTGTCAAGGGTATCTTCGCAATTGAATTGGTACGAGGTTTAACACTATCAGTTATTCTGTATCTCTTTCTATCATGATATTTTTCTCCTCTTCCTTTCCTTCCTTCTTTGTGATTTTTTGTTTGTCAAGTTTTCTTCCCTGTTTATTGCGTATGAACCACTGATGAAGTGATTCCTTGAATGCGGATGTATTGATTGATCTAATCATGGTGGCAATGGCATGAGAAGTTTCTCAGGATTACGGTTGGCTGAGTTGTTCGCTGTGGTGTTTTGCAATTTCAGTTGAAATTAATAGAAGAGCAGAGATAAACATAGAAGAAGAAGATGTTAAAGAACATTAAGGTTTGCGTAGTTGCGGAAAGGATTTAGGGGGTTTATTGCTTTTGATATTTTCCTTATATACTCCACTGTATATTGCCCTATTTATTTATTTAATGTGTGAGGGAGAAAGATTAACACACTTTCTCTCTTATGTGGAATCCTTAGTTTCTCTAACATGATATTAGAGCATTAGGTTTTCCACGTTCATAATTTTCTCTGCCGCCTCCACCTCCTATTTGACCTTTATTTTTCTTTTCTTCGTCATCCTCAATCTTGCTTCTTTCTTTCACTTGATTGTGTCCATCTTGTTTGGATGTGAGAGGCACCACATTCACAATGACTTGGGATGTGGTTGCAATTGTCATGAGTGTATGTGAGATGGGTAGCAGATCAAGAATGGCTGCTAGTGTTGGACAACTAGCTTGTTGTGACAGAATTCTTTACAGGCAGTTTGGAGTTTCTCTTTTATGTCTGTGGGTCAAGTCTTGGTTCTGTGAGTAGTCTCTTGGTGATTACATATTTTCAGGTGTTTTCCCAGTCTCTAGCGTGGTCTATGGTAGTTGCATATTTTCAGGTGTTTTCCCAGTCTCTAGCGTGGTCTATGGTAGTTTGCAGCGATTTTGGTTCTATTCTAGTCAACTTTACCATGTCTCCAGTGTGTATTTAAGTTCCGGCCATATTTGTGTGGGTTGGCAATCTCTGGTGATCTTGTTGGTGGTTTTGGAGTTTTTGGCAGTAGTTGGAGCACCCTCTAGTTCTCTTCGTGACTTTCGGTCGTTGACTCTCTCGGTGATCTTCGACTCAGGTGAAGGCTTGGGTTGTTTCTTTTTTGGGGGGAGCTAGAGACTATTAGCCCAAATGCAGCCCATTAGATGAGTTTCGGATGTTGACTCTCTCGATGATTTGGGTTTGGCTAACCAATTTTTTGGTTTGACTGCTATAGTTTCGGATTTATTGTTTGGTACAGGATGACCACCCCAGTACTCTGTTGCAGTTTAGATCCTTGTGGATTCACCTACGCCCAACCCGGCTTTGTTACCGAAGCCTACTCGTATTGGTCAGCCGACTTGTTTCGGCCAGTTCTCAATGTTTTCCGGCCAGTATTTGGTGTTTTTCATTTCGCTAGAAGCTGATTCTAGGTGGATTTGACAAGTATTTAGGGATTTTGGCTATTAATTGGTGGATTTCGGCCAGTTCTTGCCCTCCTGCCGACTTGTGGTAGTCAAGTATGTTTCTGTTATTCTCAGTTTGGTTCTCACTTGTTTCAGGTATAAGTAATGATCGGTTTGCTTTAATTGTGTCTCACGCTACATCTAGTGGTTCTTGTGGTGCCTGTGGTGGCAAAGATTTTCGTGGTTCCTATGGTGGCCGTGATTCTTGTGATGGCGGTGGACATCATGGTGGTCAAGACTCCAACAAATATACTCATTGTGGTGGTTCCAATCATTCCGTTAATTTTAACTAGGATTTACATGGTCGACTCGCTGGTTCTCCATTCTCTAGCCTCTCCTCTAGCCTGGGCCTTTATGCTGAGTCTAACATGGTCTCTATTACCTGTAATGAGTACAGTACCTTCCTCGCACAGCAACGGGCTAGTTCATCCTCTATGACTACTCTTGCTCAGTCAAATACTGCACGTACCTATCTTTTATCCTCCTCTCAGAATCCCTAGGTTATTGACTCGAGTGCCATTAAACATATGACGGGTTTGTTTAGCTCCTTATCTAATTATACACCTATCTCTTCACCTCAGAATGTTACCCTTGCAAATGGTTCCTTAGTTTCCATTAAAGGTTAAAGCAACACTAGTCTCAGTTTTGATATTAATTTATTGTATGTTCTTTATATTCTTGGTTTTGCTTTTAACATATTGTTTGTTAGTCAACTTACCAAAACTCTCCAGTGTTTTGTCCCTTTTATCCTTCTTTGTGTATCTTTCAGGATCTTAAGACAAAGAGGACGATTGGTGTGGGGGAATGAAGTTAGTGGTCTCTACTACTTGGATATGACACCTGGACCTCCTCCCGCACTCTCTAGTCCTCCTTCTCCCTTCTCTAATGACATTAATGTCTAGTTCATCCGTCTCTTTTGATTTTGAAGTGTCAAGTTAAAAGTTTTAGTCATTTGTCCTCTTTACCTTGTGAGGTGTCTCAAACAAGTAAGCATTTTCATTCGTCGTTTTCGTCTCATACTCAAAGTTCATGTTTTGTGTCCTTTTGAGTTGGTTCATTCAAATGTATAAGGTCTGTTTCATATACCTTCCAATAAATTACAATATTTTGTGAAGTTTGTGGATGATCATTCCCGTATGACCTAGCTATTTTTGCTGCAATCGTGGTCTGACATTTTTCCTGTGTTTAAACAGTTCTGCCAAGAGATCAAAACTCAGTTTAGTCGTTCCGTTCGCATACTCCGCTCAAATAATGCCAAAGAATATATGTCTCTTCCCTTTTTCACAATATTTCTCCAATAAAGGAATTCTCCATCAAACGTCTTGTACTCACCCCAACAAAATAGGGTTGCCAAGCAAAAGAATCGTCACTTGTTGAATGTGACTCACACTCTCATGCTCCAAACGCATGTTCCTAAACAATTTTGGGGTGATGTTCTCCCCGCCTATCATCTCATTAATCGGATGCACTCTACTCCTTTAAATGGTGCCTCTCCTTACTCCATCCTTTTTCTCAATTCTCCAATTTTTCGATTCCTTCTAGGATCTTTGGGTGTGTCTGTTACGTGCACAACTTGGTCCAGGGTTTGACAAACTTGATCCTCGGGATACTCATTGTGTGTTTATAGATTACTCTCAAACTTAGAAAAGTTATCGATGTTACAGTCCAACTCGTCAACGCTACTTTGTTACTGTTGATGTTAAGTTTGACGAGTCTACCCCCTATTTCTCTATTTTTCCCTCCTCTCTGGTTCTCGTCCCACTTCCGTGTCCCTCAACACCTCTACCCTCTCCGGTTCCCATGTCACTTCTGCATCCCTCAACACCTCCTCCAGATAATCGTTCTCTAGTTCTATTACAAGTATATTCTTGTCATCCACAACCACCACCTACTACGCTCATGCTGTCTACCTCCAACTCCTCAAATCCTAAGTTACTCGATGCTACCTCTTCTCTGCCTATTGACCTTCGAAAAGGTACCTGTACTTGTGTCACTAAACATAGCATTAATCAGTTTGTTTCCAATCTCTCTATCTCCTTCTTTCTCCTGTTTTACTTCACGGCTTTCCTACATTTCTATTCCTAAGACACTGCAGATGCCTTATCTGATCTAGGTTGGTGGACAGCCATGGAAATCGAAATGGCTCTTTGCACCAGAATGGGACTTGGGACCTTGTTTGCCTCCCTTTTGGTAAACAAGTTGTTGGTTATAAAAGGGTGTATACTGTCAAATTTAATCCAGATGGCTCTGTTGAGCACTTGAAAGCCCAATTGGTAGCTAAAGGAAATACTCAAACCTATTGTATTGATTATGAGGAGACTTTTTGTCCGGTTGCCAAGATTTCCTCCATTCATATTGTTATTTCTCTGGCTGCTAACCTTGAATAGCCTTTGTTTCAATTAGATGTTAAGAATGTCTTTTTACATGGAGAATTGCTAGAGGAGGTCTATATAGAGCAACCACCTGGGTTTGTTTCTCAGGGGGAGTATCAAGACACTGTGTGCAAGTTGAAAAGGCCTTGTATGGCCTCAAGCAGTCATCGAGAGCATGTTTTGGAAAGTTCTGTGATGTTATGGCAAAATTCGGCCTTAAGCGTTGTCAAACTGATCATTCTTTTTACTTGCACATTGCTGCTGGATGCATTGTTCTTGTTGTATAGGTTGATGACATTGTGATTACAAGGAATGAGTCTTATGGTATTGCTAAGTTGAAACAGTTACTACATTACAGTTTCACACCAAAGATTTGGGAAAACTACGATGCTTTGTTGGCATTGAGGTCACTAGATCCAAGAAAGGTATTGCTTTGTCTCATAGGAAAAATGTCCTTGATTTGTTGGAGAAAATTGGCTTATTAGGTGGTCGACCGATTGATGTGCCCATGGATCCTAATCTAAAACTTCTGAAGGATGACAGTGACGTATTGACAGTTGGTGGGTAAGCTCAATTATTTGACTATAAAAATATCGGATATTTCATATGATACGAGCGTGGTTAGTCAATTTCTAGAAGCTCCTCGAGTGCCTTATTGGGATGTTGTGATGCGCATTAACCGTTATCTAAAACGAGCTCTTAAACTTGGATTATTGTATAGACCGAATGGGCATCTTATAATGAAGGGCTTTATTGATGCTGATTGGGCAGGTTCTCCTTCCGATCGCAGGTCTACTACCGAGTATTGTACTTTTCTACGAGGTAATTTGGTGACATGGAAAAGCAAGAACTAGTGCACAAGCAGAATACATGGCCATGGCTCACACCTCCAGTGAGATAACTTGGATGAACCAATTTCTTCAGGAGATTGATTTTTCACCTTCAACTCCAATTCCAATGCATTGTGATAATCAAGCTACTCTTCATATTACATCTAATCTAGTTTTCCATAAAAGGACCAGGCATATTGAAGTTGACTGTCATTTTGTTCGTGACAAAATAATGGCTAGAGATATATCCACCCACTATGTGAAATCTAGAGATCAATTGGCGGATATATTCACTAAGTCTCTTTGTCGTACTCGATTAAAGTATTGATTCCAAGTTGGGCTATATGACATATATGCTCCAACTTGAGAGGGAGTGTTAAAGAATATTAGGGTTTGTGTAGTTATGAAAGGATTGGGGGGTTTATTGTTTTTGATATTTTCCTTATATACTCCACCAAGTATTGCCCTATTTATATATTGAATGTGTGAGGATGAAAAGTTAACAAACTTTCTTCTCTCTTCTGTGGATCCTTAAGTTTCTCTAACTGAAGACAAATAAGAGAGGATTCAGTAAACCTGGAGCCTCTATTACCATATTATTTATACTAGTGTCTCAATACACAGCGCATTTTTTTGGTTGACAGAGAGGGGAGGGGGAGGATCCAAGTAAACTGTGAGTGAGCTAGTCTTGGAATGACAAAGACTAGCCCATGGACGCATCCACTACCACCATATAGGCTCACCTTTGAAATAGCACACTAAACATATTCACCAGAAAGCACTAGGTTTCGAATGTTTATAACTTAACCTGATTAATTCTTTTAAAATAAAACAAAGAGAGAAGATTTTTTAAGGAATGGTACTTTAAGTATCAAAAACTCAAAACAAAGTTTCCATTGTGTTATCTATTTTCCCCACTTTTCGATTTCTATTATGCTGTGAAGGCACAGAGGCATTACTGGAAAAAGGAGTACAAAATAAAAGTGAGCAAATGAGGGAGAGTACCTCCACAAAAGAACTTCCCCCGGGATTTCTCATATCACAAACCCAGAAATACATGTGGGTGCTAGGAAGACTGTCATCACTTATTCTCAAGTTTCCGAGGGCTGCTTTAATACTAACAGATGATGGGAACACCTTAGACCAGAAAAAAAAATTAATACGCACTGGAAATCAAACAATTAGGGTGTCAGAAAAGATCAATTAACAACATTTTAAGAGAAGATCAAGCAAACCTTGATATCCGTCAGCAACTTATCTTGTGACAGACTGGATAGCTTAGTTTCATCATCATTCATCAAAAAAATTTGAGCATGCGCCATATGTAATTTTATGTTGAACATGATTCTGGATTTCCCTTTGCCTAGCAAACCTTTAATAACTGGCTCCCCAACTGTCATTGAATATTTATCATCAACAACATCTTCGTTAGAGACATCCTGTTTCACAATGGCTGCAGAAGAATTGTCACTTGAAGATTCACTCGTGTCATCCTTGATGTTAATAGCATTAACAAATTCCATAATAGCAACAACTGTTGGGCGACGACAGAAAAATGACAGGGTAGCCAGTGTCACTGTAACCTGGAAAAACATCATATAAGTTAGGAAAATAATCAAATTCTGGTCTGTAGCAAGAAATTTAAATACAGATGCCCACCTGTTTATCTGTATTATTGTATCGAGGAGAGTTCTGGTCATAAATAATTATTTGAGCTTTCACAAAACTATCCAGAGTCTCCGACAATTCATTGTCCTGCCTCTTAGTTTGAATAGCATCAGTAGGGAGCAGACCAGCAGTGCGTTTAAAACTAGGGGGCTTCAGTGACAAAATTTCAGATCGTGGCAAATTTCCAGAACCTAGATTCTCAGATTCATTTCTTGGTGACTGTATCAAATTGTCAACAGAATCAACCAAATCCTCCGGTGCCTCATAGAACTTATCACTTCCTTTACTTGAAGTTACAACATTGGTGGCAAAGTTACGGTCCCCAGCAACATAGAAGGATGAATATGCATCTCCACTCCCAATGAATGACCTTGCAAGAAAACAAGGACGACACACCCTGTCGCAGCATACTAAATCTTCAATCTCCAAAGATTTCAGCACAGTGCCAATGAACATATCATTCTCTATGATCAAAAGCTCAACCTGTTTGTACCAATCAAAAAACCTCACAAAAGTCAAAACCCAAAAACATGTGTAAATAGATGCTCAGGTCAATGTCTATATTACCTGACCACCAATGGCCCGAAATTCAAATAGACGATCCTCTTTAGCAAGAAGCACATTCATGAAGCTTTGGTCACGCTAAAGAAAAGCGGCAGATCTATCAGAACTCCAAGGACTACCATCACAAGACATCTTCACTCAATATAAAATATCTAGGCCTACCTGACGACTATAACTGAAGCAAACCTTTAGCTCATCAAGAACGCCAGTAAGAAATAGCCTCTCGATACTCAATATACCAATCAAATCCTCACTGGGTTCAGCTTCTGAATCCTCCAGGTCTGATGAAGTTTCTGATAGCCCAGAAGTAGGAGCAGCACCCTACATAGAAAATTGAGAAATCCCAGTTAATTCCTTTGTAGCAAAAAGCATTGTCTAATCAAAAAGGAGCCGGTGTTAAACAACAATTTTATCTTGCACCACACACACACACTGATTGTTTTTTGATTCTTAGCTCGGGGGTTTTTTGTTTTTTTTTTTTAATAAGGAAAACTTTATTGAAAAACCAAAGAAGGAACAGTACAAAGAGCTATACTGAAACCTAAGCCAAACAAGCTACAAAACTAATGAAATCGGAAGAATTAGTTTCCCAAGACTTAGAATTCTCATTCACAATCTCCATTATAAGTACAAGAGAATTGATAAGAAAGGAAATCTACAATTAAGCTAAGACATTTATGTAAAGAACATAAACATAGAAAGAGCTAAACTTGCTCTCCACACAATCTGTCAACAATTCTTGGTCCACAGCACCGGGTGTGAAGTCACCTTAAAAACAATAAACAATAGAAGCAATTGTTCCAGCAATAGTTTGTCAGAGATCAGGAAAAGAAATTGTGTAGAATTCTCAAACTCAATATTTCATTTTCCTTTTTCTTTCAACCTTCATTTGTTTAATATCCTACCCATCATGAATTCTCACACCTAAATTTCATTTTTGTGATCCTTCAACCTTTGTTTTCTTTCATATCCTCCTCATTCATTTAACAGGTTGCACAATGATTACACCAAAATCATTCAAAAAACATTTTAAAAGAAATTGTGGTATTAAACCTGAAACTTAAATTAAATAAGTTTCAGGACACATCTACCGATGCACGATAAATAGCCCCCTGCAAGCAGCTCTGCCAAGCTTTCCTTGAATCTTCAGAATCACATTGTAATATTACTGCATTTACATCCTCCACAACCTACGTAAAAATGAAAACTGATATGAACTAACATAACTTCAAGAGTCACGATTCCATTTAAAACAAATGTACAGTTAAACGAATAGTCCTAGTAAAGCCCACGGACAGCATAAGATATCAGTCCAACCTTACTATTGGTACGTGCAGCATCACAAATAGCCAGAACATGCTCTGCACCACCAACATATTCCAGTGGAACTTGATATATCTGTTTCCCTCGTACACTACAATAAGCATTTGGAAACAAATACACATAAACTCGAATATGGAGGGGAAGGTGCACAAACATTTTGAAGACAATTGGAATATAAGTGACCAGTTACAATACAAAAGACTGCAAAATTCTAGAAAGGTTATGTAGGACTATACTTTTTTTGGGGTAAATATAAGGTCTCTCACTTAGGACTGTAAACTTCACAAAGAGGCGAGTTAGGAATTCCTGCGGACTACATGCATAACATGTAGAAACTGATGAAACAACAAAGATTACAACCCACACTAAGTAAGAGACCTTGTAGGAAAGAAATAGGATTATCCAACCAAAAATGCCAAAGTCCGGGCAATTTCACAATCTATACATAATAACCGTCTCATAATATTCCGATCTAGTTCTATAACTACAGGATACTAGAAAATGGATGCCCATTAATTCTCTAGTGGCCAACTGAGCTTAACAAGTTTGTATATCTGAAACTGCTCTATCAATCTTTAGCATATGCTGTCATCCTTTCACAGCTCTCATTGAGCGATGCTCCCCATTTATTGTAAAAGCTACACAAGATTCTGTAGCAAATCAGAGGCGAATCGTAGCGAATCACAGGATTCTTACTTCGAGTTCCCCTCACACCAATGTTTCCATCTTTTCTAAACCATATTTCAATGGTCACAATTCAGGTTGGGATATGTCCATGCCAATCATCATTCAAATTGGAGAAGTCGGCATACAAACCTAATACACTGCTTATAAGATTTTGAGTCAGGGCCCTCAAGTACATAAAGGAAAGGCCCAACTAAGCAGAAGTATCGTTTTTTCCATACAGCCTCCCTGTTCCCGACACCCTATCACATAAGATGGGAGAGATGATGTTAGATAAAGTCTTAGTAGCAAGGGGAAAGAACTTTTCACTTCTCTTTTTTTTGTGTGTGTGTGGGGCGGGGGGGGGGGTCGGGGTGAGAGAGGGACCTTCCAAGTGAGAAGGGACAACCACCCTTCGAAGTCAGCTTGATTCCACGGGCGTAGGATATCTGAGGCCTCACTCTCTTTCCCCTGAAAAATCTTCATCACTTGCATCAGTCGATGATACCGAGCTGGAGAAAAATGAAACCCCAATGATGGCAGCCGTACAGCAAGTCTTGCTGAGGGGTAAGATGGGTTCTCTAATCGAATCTTGACATCAAAATAAAGTTCCAATAGAATGGCATTTGATTAGAACATTTCAGAATGAACACAAATACATAGACCAAAACTTAACAAAAATGTTGAACATTACCTGTTGAAGCCTCAAGATTACCCCACACTTATCAAGAACGGGCAAGAAAATAAAGCCCCTGCCATCAGGGGAACCAGCATCCTTGTTTAGATGATTTTGGCTCCAATGGTAGTCCCCATCAACCAAAAAAACAGATACATCGCTCAAAACCAAATCGAACTGCAAATACTTATTGAACTCCTCAGATGATTCACCTTCATAGTCATCCTGCTTACATTAATAGGCAACACGTGAATTCCAGCTAAAACAAATCCAGAGAGAAAGTATCAAGAATCAACACCGTGCATTAACCTGAGTACGAATCAGCAAGTTTCCCAAGTCAAGAAGAAGTTTTGTCGGATGAGAATTATCAGGACGAAAATCAGTTGGAATTGTAATTTTGGGAGCTGCGATATCCAAGTCCAACAAAAACCTAACACGGTGGATATTAAATGAGTCACATTGACATAACGGTACCAATAATTGTCATCCGCTTGCGCCAACCATTATAGAGATGCACTGCTCACTAGTTGGACAAATTTGTAGCATACCAATCTTAGAATACAAAAAACCACTGCCATTGGCAGAATGGGGACAAATGCAGGAAAAAGAAACAAACTACTATTAGACAAAAACAGACATGTGAACTTCCCAAAAGAGGCTAAATTTTGCAAAAATCCATTCCAACAAGTGGAAAATAACAAAATCACTTCCAAAGACCACCAATTATGATCTACAGCACACCCCTAGAGAATTGATGACAAGATGATAAAATATTCCAATTTCCAGGTCCAAAAGCACCAAGGGAACACTAGTAGAGAGAAAATTTCATGACAAAGGTGCCTCTTCAAATGCCAACAGTCGAAAGTCAAAACTGAGTAACAAACCTGGCTTGATCCTTTAGTGCTCTGTTAACTTGTTGCTGAGCAGTACGCTTGACCCCATCAATTGTCATCTAGCAAAGAATGAACAAGACCTTTAGCATACCAGTGTAGAAGTGAAGCATACTAACCAAAATTACTGAAACAGAATAAGCAGCAACCTCTGCACTCGAATTGAGATTTAGACCAAATCAATTCTAAGTGGCAGTGCTGCAAACACAATGGCAAATAGTTCTAAAGTTGAGCACTTTAGGACCTGTATCTGAAACATGGGACATGCAAGCTGTATTAATCCACCTGGCCTCGTAACAATATCTTCTGCATCTTATTAATATTTTGAACTATATTTCAAACCCATTAAGGACACAGAATGACACTATGAAAACGATTCCAAGTAATTCATACCACTTTTGATTGCTCGGAATATGGGTGAAATTCCCTGACCAACATTTTTTTTTTTTTTTTGATAAGTGAAATTCCCTGTCCAATATTGTAATCTCACATTCATATTAAAAGCTTCCTAATTTTTCCATTATGCATTCCTTTCAGACATAAGACGAGTCTTTGGATAAGGCAGGAGTGGGTTCCATAATCCCAAAGAAAACTACCGCTCAGTCCACTCCTTCAGTTCCTTAACCTATCAATTCCAATAAAACTAGCGTTGCATATAATGAACAACTCTCAAACATGTCAGAATGAATATGATCAATTTCAGCAACCCTGGCTAGTACTTCAATGTAAATCTGAATATACTTCCAAATCACCAGCAAAGATAGAACAAAACCTGCACAGCAGCTGCAGTTTCCAATGCTATTGTCTGGCTAACAGCAGTATTGCTTTCAAAAAATTTGACAATTTGATCAATGGAGTCCTTCAGATACTGACCAAAAGACATGGAATCAGTAAACCCCCACAAACTTGCAGTAGGAAAAAACAGAGAGTAGAGGATAGGAGCATACAGTCATGTAACAGGGAGAAGCTTTAGCAACCATGCTCCAGTCCACCTTACTATTGAAAGGCTTATAGCAGAAGATACCAACAAATGAATCACAAGTAGTGGCGCTCTGCAAGGAGGAGGGAGAAGATTCAGGTAACACCACTACTATGATGCAACTAAGCTTCCATTTTATTGCGAGTAGTGGAATCTCACAAATACAAGGTGAGGAAAGTCAAACCTCTGCAAGGAGACCATTTGGGGATGATAACCGATATGACCCTAGTTTCAGGTCAAAAGCTTTTGTCTCTGGATATAGCTTTATGGAGCAATCAAGGCCTTCACATGATAACTCAACAAGACAATCCAGGGCCTCGTCAAGAAGCTTTGAAGCATTGTGTTTCATGTGAACCTCAAAGAAGGTATTAAGTGCATCTACCCGGTCATTGATGGTAAAGGACTGCCCTTCTTCACCTTCCTTGTAACCAATAATTTTATTTAACTGTTCCCAGTCTTCCTCGGTGAACTTAAATGACTCAGCTTCATCTTTAATGGGTTGCCTGTTCCTGAGTACATGCATATGTGTGAATAGTGTGAACCCGTAAGGCATCACGGATAAGAAGCCTTGGGGATGTATCAAGAAAACTAGTCTCAATTGAGAACTACTAACCCTCCAAATGACCACCACGATTTCTTAGCTTTCTGATGCTTCGAAGATGTGTATGATTCTACTGACTTTTCCACAAATTTGTGAGCCAACATCCTATATGAAACCAAGATTTGGTAAAAGTACGGCAAAACAGTGGTAGCAACCTTAATCAGAGTATTGAGGTAAAATTTTAAATCGAGTTAGTATATGTGTGTATGCATCCATGCATGTTTCTATGTTTGCAAGCACACATATCTGCATGTGCGTGCATATGTGGATTGTCTGGAAAAGGAATGGTGTCAATGAAACTGCCTGGAGAGTACATAAATCAATGCATACACATGGTCATGTCCTTGTTTTCTACTACTGCTTGAATACTAACATCAATGCTAAGTACTATTATTGTAAGAACTTAACCCGAAAAAAATAAAATAAAGCACAAACGATGTGCCTAATAGTAATACGGGCCTCTTGTTTCATATCACTTCTTACACTACAATCATGAAATCTGAAACTATCATATCCCAGGTCAACGGAAAAAGGTCGTACTAGGAATGAAGACTGCTTGTTAAAATTCTCAATGAATAATTTAATGTGGCTTGCTATGTGGAAGCAAAAATGGGGATCAACATACAATGGTGCACACATAACATGGACACTCATGTTCAAGATTCCAGTGAAGCAAGTTTTAAGAGATACATGACTCAGGAGATTGAAACAGGTTTCTGTGTTGGTGAGTTCTACAGCTAGAAGATGGATTAGGTGTGTTAAGGAGAGATTAGGGTTTGTGTAGATATAGAAAGGATAAGCATAGTTATGGTGATTGAGTTTTTTCCATATATACGGTCAACTGTATTGCTCTACATAATGAATGTAAGAGAGAGGAAAGAATAATCGCTTCCTTCTCTCTCTTTTCTGTACATACTCTATTCTCTACAACATAGTATTGGAGCTTTAGGGTTTGCAAATTTTCTTCTGCCGCCTCTCCTTTTCCATTCGATAACTCTCTTTCTATTCCATCTTTTTTTTCCTCTCTCACTTTATTCTAGTAATTTTAGGGGTTGTGAGAGGCACCACATTCTCCATGACACTGGAATGTGGTTGCAGTTGTTGTGGGTGTCTGTGGGGAGTAAAATATGTGCTTGAATAACGGACCTATGTTGTCACATTTGTTCTGACATGTAACCACATTTACCCCTATATAGGGCAATTATTAGAAGATAACATCGACACTTCTTTATGACCAAAAATTTTACCTCCACTGAAGTATGAGATCAATATCAAGTCCACGATCTAGTTCCTCAATGTCTTTGTTGTCATCAATTACAGCCCGACTGTGGTCGGATTTAAGCAGCGAAGCATATAAAGATATATATTTCTTCTGTAAGCTTGCGAACCTCAAAACCTGCTCCCACGACAACTTCCCACTGCAACAAACATGATATTCTGAGAAAATATAGACAGAATCCAAATCCCATTTCTAACCAAGTCTATCTACATTTGTAATTGGATTTCTTCCATCAAAAGAGATGCACCGACAACATTGCAACCAAACCAGCGAAGGTTATAAGTAAGACAACGGTAATTGCATTAGTAATATTTTAAAGAAAAAATTCAGCATGGTTCACTCCACCAGAAACATTGTCAGACCAAGATTGTAAAGTCCTCTCATTTCAAAGCAGAGAGTTATTGGGAACCTGTCTGTTTCTTATTGCCCATCTCCACAAATCTGAACCAAACAAAACTAAACAAAAGCCAATCACTCTCTCTCTCTTTCTCTATATAAATACAAATATATATCTATATATTTATCATTCTAAGAACCAAGCTTTTATCTCAACTGGCAACTAGCCCTTCACAAATTCCCCAATTTTTTTTTTGATAAGTAAGTTAAATTTAATGAAAAAGAAAGAGTGTTAGCAGTACAAAAGACTGAACTGAAAACATCTAAAGCATACAAGCTAGAAAGCTACAAAAATCCGAAAGGTCCAAAAAAGGAAAACTGATTCCTTATGGTTTATCTGTATAAGAAACCTTCTCAAGGAACTCGGATCCATAAGAAACTTTTAAATCCCTCCAGCAGGATTTTGTTGTTTAGACGAAGAAGTGAAGAAAACTTCAAAACCCTAAGAGGAGTTATGGACAAATTTGGATGGCCAAAATCTCTCCTTAAATCCTGCCCAAATTGATAGCATTTCAAATTTTCCCATTCACATGGCTATGCGAAGTGTTGAATCATATTGAAACCACCACCACTACTCCTACAGCGTCATCGGGACCCAATACCAATACAACAATTGCCATCCTTTGAGGCTTCTGCGGAAATCATTGCAGCTGCATCTGTACCACCACATCATCTCGATCACTACCACCAATAGACCACCCACCGCAACACCCAACCTCTGGTGACACCATTGCACCCCAGCAGTAAACTCTATTATCCAGGTATCAGCTACAGACAAAAGGAATGAAATCCTAACATGATGGACGTGGCAATGTTTCCATATGAAAGCCCATCACACTGAGATATCTAGGAACACCTTGCCCTAACAGAATCAGCAGAGACAATGGATTTACATCAGAATTTCAAATTCTCTTTGCACCAAAAAGCCCTTCAAACTGAAATATCTACAAACATCACAAAGCCCTTTGCCCCAATAGATCCCAAGATACATTGCAGTTTCAGCTTTATATATCTCCGGGGAAAAAACAGACATTCTTTTCTTTAGTAAGCGCCTCCACACTCTTAAATTAAGGCTCAAAACATTCGCACGTATCTTTATTGAGTGCTTGAAAGGAGGCATGAGCATATATTCAGCAGAGCACCGAGTTCAACACTAATTTCCTACAATTGTTCACATTGATAAAACACCTACCATAAGAGGAACCCCTGAAAATGGTAACACACCTTACATATGAGTGTGTCAGCCCAATCTCCTTTGTTGTTCCTTTCTCGTTAGTAGATTTCTCTATACCCTCAGGTTTGTTTAGAAAGAGAGGCCGAGAGAGAGAGAGAGAGAGAGAGAGAGAGATGGGGAAGGAAAGAGAGAGACCAAGTGGGTGACACACATTTCACAGTCCCTTGTGACCAGGTACATCTAGCCAACTGATTGCATGAATATAGGAGTCAACTAATCAGTCAGTACATCTGAATGCAACTGTAACCATAATATTGTGAAGTATATCATGATTTACAGGTACCCAACCTCAATAACCAGCACAAAAGTACGTCACAGAAATAGAGTTAAAGTCCCAAACTAAAGTGCCACAGTAAGCTACAATGTCCCACCAACTCCCAAGCATGCACATTCATTTGCTTGTTTACATATAAGACACATCAGGTGCGCCTCTCATAACTTTCTAATGTCACACAATTTACCAACACAAAGTTCCACTATCTTCCCTATGTGGGAGACAAATATGAAACCCTCCCAGAAATATCATCAAGACCCGAGAACATATACATTCTTCAACTCTCCAAAATGAGAGGTCTTTCTGTTTTTTGGGTCTTCCTAGTGATCGATGAAGCTCCATCACCAAGGTTTTATCCCTTGACATATCTGCATCTTAGGCTAAGTTCATTTTGCATTTAATAACTGAGCATAGGATGACATCTTGCAGGACTGAGATTTTCAAAGAGGAAAGAACAAAACTAATTAGTTTATATACCTCGCCTTCTTCAGCTGGTCAGAAATAGCTTTATAAGCATACTTCCACCAAGACCTAGGATCAGATTTCACGGAGACATTTGGACGGAAATGAGCATATTTCAACCGTTGATTGAAGGCAGCAAAGTTTTCGGCCAATTTTAAAATATCCCTGTATCCATCCTGCAATACAACAGTATCCAACTTATTCTGACCTAATTAACTAGCACCACAAAACATGAGGAAGAGGAAAAAATTAAATTGAACCTTCGATAGACACAGTGTCACATCATCCAAGTTTACTGCTGCTTTCTGCAAAGGTTGACTGCTGTCAGCAAATGCATTTTGCCGTAGCTTTGAGTACTTCGCATTCCCAGAAACTGGTTGCAGGACATAACTGTGCTTTTTCACTAGACTATCACCCGGTTTGCCATCCTTAGTACCAAATCTAAATACCTGAATCTCAAGTAAACCATAATAATATGACTGTCCAGCCACAATTAAAACGCAGTATGCATATGCTACACCAAAGAGACTGACAGAAATACCTGAAGCCACTCTGAGGGAAGCAAATCCTCCCATGGTTTGTCCAAATGCCATGGAACAGTATCAGAATCCAAATAAAGTGCAAGCCGATCAAGTTCAACCGACTGAAAAATTAATGAGGCATAAAACAATAAGAATGGCTATAACGATAAAAATGAAGCCAACAACACAGCTCTTCTAGATCACCAAGGAAATAAAGGCCTTCATTTAGTCACTTTCTCTCTGCTATTTTTTGAGAGACAGGAATGAATGCACGTGTGTTAGGTTTTCAAAACATAAGTGCACAACATCTAACAAAAGTCTAAAATGCTATATTGTTAGAAAAATCCTCCTCATACAGCTAAGAAAAATTAGAACAGCATTGATATTAAGGGAAAAATTGATGAGGCATAAATCAGCAAGAACGGTTACAAAAACAAACATGAAGCCAACGACACAGCTCTTCTATATCAATATAGCAAAAGTAGGAACCTTCTGTAGCCAGTCGAGTGCACCCCCAGTAACAAAAGTCTCCTTCCCATTATCATCAACTGTCACAGCAGAGAGCTTCTCCAAGGTTATGCCAGCTGCAAATGGATGGCCAGGATTGCTACAAAAGGGCAGTTAAGGAATCAAGAGAGGTTAATAAAATATCATCTTCCAATATTCACTGCTTTTATTTATTACTCTTTTTTTTTTTGGTGGGTACCTCTCAAGATCTTCGTATCTGATGTGAATGTTTGAAATTGAAAGCTTCAAATTTCCAATTATCGTGCTGATCAAGGATCCCAACCATGACTTATTCTTCAAGGACAAAAAATCCAAGTTATAGACAATTTACAATTTGAGCCCAAATGAACCTCCATTAGCAACTTTGTTGCTGGCAGTTTAGTTAAAGCAGGTCTAAAACTAGAGCTGCATAAGAACATAGGACTTCCAGGAATGGAAGTACCAGACAGATGAGAGCAACAAGAGCTCAAATCAAAAAGAACTGCCCCCGTTAGCAGAGCACTATACAATTGACATTAATAGTATATCAGTGAAATGATTTCCAACCAGCAGCAGTAAGACAGAGAAGGATGAGATAAAGATAGGTTTGAAAAAAGATAAGGCTAGATTATAGAAGAGTCCGGAGATGGTTGCACAAATTATTCAGTTCCAGATAAAAGCATCTTTTTATATTGATACTAGAAACCCCACATCCAAAAATAGTCCAAAAAAGTAAATGGATTGCAAGCAAACAAGATCCAATACAAAAAGATCAGGTTGAGCCAAGCTCTTGAGGTCTTAGCACTCGACTCGAGGCGTTTACTATTTGATACACATACTTGTTACTCTGGCTGTCTGATATTAAGATAATCAAGAAGCATTCTTGGTACTTTTAGAGCGCTCTAACTAATTACGACATTACAGGGTTAAGATTTTGGTTTAAGGGAGTAGCCCAACATATTGCATCAAGCTCTTACTAAGACACTCCCCAATATGTCAACCATCCGCTCTCACAACCTGGAAATCTCCCACAGAGTATCCTCAATGGTCCGACTGGAAGAAACTTAGGCTGAGATTGTTTGTTGTTGTGTGGCTCCACTCAGGGAACAATGTATCAAGCCCCCCCCCCCCCCCCCCAAAAAAAAAAAAACCACAAAAGAAACAAAATAAAAGATAAAAAGCAAAAAGAGGAAGAAGAAGGTAGGACAATAACAGGTCATAACGTAAAATGTAAAGCATAAATTAGGCGCCACATTTATTGCCAGTGGTATTCATTTCCCTCAGCTTCATGCCTTGATGCCTCTCATTGTTATAGAT
This sequence comes from Morella rubra, assembly GCA_003952965.2. NCBI lineage: Eukaryota > Viridiplantae > Streptophyta > Magnoliopsida > Fagales > Myricaceae > Morella > Morella rubra. The sequence continues at coordinate 7,271,317 of CM025852.1, forward strand.
TTATCCGAATTGACACAATAAGAACACACTTTTTATGGATGACTGACTTTTAACGATTTGCAAAATGCAGTTGTGAAACACATGCGTAAGTATTTGGGTACACGATTATGTTTATACACTACAAAATATATGGATATACCATATAGGTGTCATGCTTTCTGTGGGGTTTGGTGACTTTTCTCTGGGTGAGCTTCCCAGTTACTGCTTAGTACACTCTTCTGAAGATGACTTTCTATAATATGCAATTTACTTACTCAGCCAAAAATATATATGGGCGTCATGGTTCCATTAATATTTTTTTCATCTCCCTAGATCAAGATAATTCCAGTAATCCTAATATATCATTATCAAAGAAGTTATGTGTATGGGTAACATGATGAGGGGGACAACATTTGGTATCTCGTGAAACATGCAATACATATGTCACATGTATGGTTCCGAAAACAGGTATATGCAAGAAGTCCACAAATAAGGTTTACATATCACTTTTCCAATAAATACCTGACCAGTTAACTTAAATCATACCATTTCCGACTTCAATTGCTGTGATCTCTCCAACAGCTTCATTTCCATTTCCTATTACCAGGAGTAACAAAAATTAGTCTGAACATTTTCAGTCAGCATAAGTGTTTACCTATATAACAGGTCACCTTATCTTACCCGCACTAGGCTTTTCTTAGCTTCCTGGACAGCATCTTCACTACACCCTTCCACTTGAGTAGCTGGTTCGGCTAATAAAAAAATTCGATCAAGGTACACTAAAACTGGATCTTGGCCAAGCCTGCTCCAAGGAACCTTAAATAGAAAACATCAAAAATCCCCTTTCAAGACATGCATGTATTAGCTGCTAATAAGCAGCACACTCAACAGAAACGTCCTCCTAATAAATCAGAAATTGTAAATGATTGGAGCATGAGAAAACAAACAGAAGGCAAAATTTGCCAGTTTAACAAAGCTCTTTGCTTCATGACCATCAGTAAGAGTAAACTTTTTCATGATTGTTTTACTTTGCAATTTTGGTGCAAACATCCCGTAAACCCCTCCATCAACCTTCCCAGCCCCACCAGTCCCCCAAAAGGGAAAAACCCAAGGAAGAAAAAGAAAGGCTGGGTCAGATAGAGGATTTCAACAAGTCAGAGAACTCTATTAAGTCACCTTGAGCATATTCTCTATGACCAATAAATCATTGTGTTCATGTATTTGTCCACTGAATTAAGGATGCAAGAATACACGCATTCATAACATACCCTAAGGACAGACAAGGATTACTGTATAGAGGTCACCATGTCCCAAGCTTCCCTGCTGACCTATCTTACAAGCAACAATGGTCAGATGGTTGGAACCAATTGTAACAGACCACTGTACCTACAATTTTACCTTTACCCACCTAATAGTAATCAGCAAAATTGAGCTTAGTATGAACTCTTAGTAATCAAGTAGAACTGGATTCGGCATCTTACCCTCTAGTTTGTCATTCATTAATGTTCGGTGCAAGTTAATAAATATCCAAGCTACTACTTTCTACCACCAACAACATCTATCGGTACATCAGCAGTTCTGACAAGAACCCCACTAGAGGCCCCAAAATATCAAGGCTTGCAAGCATGATTGACGAGGCTTAGGGGAGGAGAAGCTTGCTCATGGCACGCCTGAGGGCAACGGGCATGGCCAATGCCCTCATTCATAGACAACCACAGACATGAGCCACGGCATGACATAGGATGGGCCTATGAGGAAATAATGCTTGGCGACTCGGATGGTTGGAGGAGCACAATGATGGCACCACCACAATGCCATTGTCACAGCAATGCAACCAAAGGAGCATGGGAAGCCAATGCAAGGAGGTTCCCAAGGCTTAGTGGAGCACATTGATAGCACTACCACACGACCACCAGACACAGTGACGCATGGTAGAGCACATAGGAAGGCTGGTCTCAAAAGACTCAAGAGGACTTGGAGATCATTTTGATGTCACCACACTACAAGGTGGTGGAGTGGCAGCCATCACAAGCGACTAGGAGGGGCCATATAGGTAAACCGCATGTGGGATCCCTATATGGCCGAATCCCCCTATTTTAAGGATGTTATGTTATTGCTTTTGATTCTCAAACATTACCATGTTGGTGAGATTCAATTAAGGAAACAATCTTGGTCCTATTTGGAAGATTGATCCTTGATTGATTTTAGAGCATGTGGCAATTAGGGTTAACTCCCAATATGGAAGCATATGGCCGGCACATGTGCTAAATAAGTGGACAATCAATCTTTGATTGATTGGTCCTTTATTTGGCTAGTTTTGAGGGAGAAGGAAAGATCTCTACAAGATCTTGCCTTTTAACCTCAATAGGCTCCTAGTAAATGATTATGTGGCAATCAAGCCTTTCCCTCTACAAGGAAAGTCCCTTGCAGCCCAAGCCCATGGAGGTAGTATAAATACCCCTCCATGGCACCATTGTAAGCATCCATTGAATATTTATCAAATTGAATAGAAGTCTCTAAGGGAGCTTTTTGGCCTTTGTGCCTTTATCTCCAATGTTCGAGGTTAGGCCTAACACTTGGGCTAGCATGGGTGCTATAGTGCTTGGGGTTAGGCCTGACACTATGCTCTCTTGTTAGACCTTAGCTTGCACTGGGTTAGGCTGGTCAAGTTAGGGGCCTTGGTTTGCACTAGGTTAGGCTGGTCAAGCTAAAGGAATCGACGATTGGGTTAGGCCTGGAAGCTTAGGCTAGCAAAGGAGGTTTGGTGCTTAGGGTTAGGCCTGACACCTTCTTAACTTTGTTAGAGGTTCGTTGTTATCTTTGGCGGCATCGTTCCACAATCGGGTTCTAGATTTGTTTCGGGTGTTAGCCCATTCGAGCTTAGGCTTGCTTATCCTCTTTTCTATTACCATCTCAATTTCTTTAATTTCATCTTTCTTTTTCTTTCTTTTAATCCGATACTCAAGCTACATTGCTCTTTTGAGTTCCTCATTGGGTCGGCTAAGGAGTACGAGACGTGAGCTAAACACGAGTGCTCACAAGTTCACTGAACTCCAACAGTCCTTAAGACTTTTCAAAACATAATTGGGAGGATGACATCCTTGTCTAAGGTGATACTAGCTGTAGTCAACACGGGTTTAACATTTGCCTAGCATAATGGAAATTACCACATCCCACTTAATGATGGTACATATTCCAGCTTGTGTCCATTGCTAAGTGAGTGAGAGGCTTGGAATTACTTTGGTCGTACAAGAAGTAGACTATCCAGAAATTATCTCTTAGGAAAATAGATTTTGTAATTCACCTTCCAACAACAGATTATAAAACCTATTTCAAAAAAATCCCAGAATTTCATTATTGGACCTTGAACATCAAACAGACCCAAATCAGATCTCTTTAGCTAGAAGATCTTGTCTCATGCCAACCTGCTCTTCAATCCTTACAAAACTCTCATTGTGTCAGCCACAAAACGTCACATGTTTCTAGCAATTCACATGACATCGAGATCATATACGTCTTGGATAAGAATCTACAATGCGCTAGGATGCCCTTGTTAGTGATGTTGCGCTCAATCAGAATCTAAGACAATACAATAGAAGACAGTTCATTTGAAAATGTTCAAGGAAAAAATACATTCATGTCTGAAGAAATAATAAATTTTGACTAACAAATAGTCCAAAATATTTAGGATTGCTTTTACCAGAATCCATTAAATATAGCTCCAGGTTCATGCATAAAACAGTATTTAAAATAATATTGTATCTAGGTATACATACTTGTGTACAAATGCAGGGATCTATTCCTATATCAACTCCATCACTGGATAGGAATTAAGATATTAAGGAAGTTAAACTAAAAAATCCAATCTATTTAAAGACAACTTATTTAGATTTAATGAAAAAACACTCAAACTGGAAGTAATTCTAACACATGATGTACATTGACCTTGTGAGACTAGAACCGACAAACCTTCAGTTTCACAGATCCAAGAAATCCCGCCTTGACCTTCACAGGCAACTTTAATGCATTGAGTGCCTCAGGCTTCAACTGCATATTTGTTAGCTCAACATTCCCTGTTTTATGTTTTACAGAACAAAGAGGAATCACAACTATGTTGTACAAAAATTATCATATATAATACACAACATTTAAGCCACAGAAAATGATGCCCCTACTAGCAAAAAGAAAAAACAACAATCCACCTACTCAATGGTGAGCTTTAATAAGCATTGAAAAATGAGATTAGTCGAATCGCAAAATGGACATGCTAGAGGCGGCTCATCTGATTCAGATAGAAATCAGATCCGCAGGTGAAGATAATTGTGCTTTCCAGTTGGACTTATCCTTAATGGTTAAACATATGCCAAAGCATAAGCCAAAGGTTTACATCCAAAGGTTTACATTCAGAAGAAGTAACTTGATTGGTACGGCCCTCGGTTTAATCTTTTATATCTTATCAAGTTTTGGGGTCATGGACGAGGTTCAAACCAGCAAACTACTCCGATTACCCAGCCACCGCAAGACCAGCACTAAGCAATGACATTTCAAATACAATAGCCAAACTATTCACTTGAATGACTGAAGAATTCTCACCCCAGCAAGGGCAGAACTCTTTGCCCAAATAAATATTTCTAAATTCTATAATTCTACTCTGACATTGTAGCATGATTTTGGATGAAGTATAAGGATGGATGGTCCCCGAAATATTCACATAGTTCGTACATCGCCCTCTTATTTTGTTCCATACATCCCAACCCCGAACAATCCCACCACATTCTCCAACAACCAATGCGTCTGTCAAAGTCTCGCTCCTACTTCAAGTTTCAATCACATAAACTCTATTTCAGCCCAAGAAAAATTTGGAATCACTCTACAATTCCTAAACAGAACGGTTTCTTACTATTGAACTTTTATCGTAGTATCCAAGAAGCTTCGAACCAAACTCAAACAAAACAAAAGAACTTCATAATAAAACTTAACAAAAGCAGAGAGGCAGAGAGGAGGAGAAAATAAACCTTGCCAGACGCTGATCTTGAGTGCCTCTTTGTTGAGGCCCCTCACGTAATCCCCAAGGTACCTCTGCAACAAATTCGCTACTTGATCCTCCAACATCTTCTCTTCCTCTTCCTTTCTTCACAATCCGATCAGATTCTCATTACGCGAACAAAAAAAACACAATTGAACTGAACTGCCGACTTCAGAAACCGCGAGTTTGAAGAATTCTCTACGCATTCGAGAGTGACGCATAGAAAAGATTCGCAGCTTCGAGGCCACGTATAGTTAGCCCGAGAAGCCCCTCGAGACCCTTTTTTGTTGTCTGCCGACATGCCGAGGGTCCATCCCATAAGCCGATGCCAGGTGCAGTTTGAAGTCACGTGATGTGCGCGTGAGTCCTTGTGCAAATGCAACCGTACTACGTGGCGACTTTTTAGTATAAGTGGAGGAGCTCGCGGCACAGACTGCTCTTAGATAGAGATTTTTCGGGGATCGGATTTTGAGGCCCGGTCAAAGATTTGGAAAGCTCTCTACGCTTCGCTGTACACCTAGTTTCTGTCTCCTTATCCTTGCATCTGATATTTCTACACCATCCTATCGTGATTATACGTTGATGATTTTAAACTTGTAATTGTTTAATCATTATATTTTTATAGCGATAAAGTCATCATTTTACTAAACTAAAATTTTCATATTCTGTCCAAATTAACACCAGATATTGCAGAGTAAACAAGGGTGATAATTGCTTAAAAAAAAAAAAAAAGGTGATAGTCCTTAAGCAAAATGTCACGAAATTAATAATTCAGAGTTTAATGTGATAATACCCAATAGATGGTGGGCAAAAAGAGGTTTTTTTTAAAAAAAAAAATTACAAGTTGGTTTTGTGCTAAAATAGTGAGCAAGCAAGTATATTAGTCTCTCTCTAATTTGTTGTGATTGCCGTCTAAATGGGACTATCTAATCCTTTTTCTGAATAATGTCGTTAAGCATGCATTTCAATAGTTAAACCATACAAGGAAAATCTTACATAAGACCTAACTATCACCAGGCTGTAAAAGAAAACTAGCATGATCCAAAATGGATCAGTAAAATCACTATATGCGTCATGTTAGGCAAGGGTGCGGGCGGCCAATAACAGTAGACTTAGCCACCGAAATCTAGACGGGCTAGTAATCAAGCGCAGATAACTTGGGAACCCCAAAGCCCCAACAGAGGGCCGGAAAAGATCCCAAGGAACCGAAAAGCCTATCGAGGAGTCAGGAACAACCAAACAAGAGACAAACTAAGGCCAAAACAAAGCCCGAAACAAATGAAAACACAACAAAAGACAAAGAAAACCGAGCCAGGATCAGAGGACCACAGAGAAGGCACTAAAGAGACCAAAAACGCTGGCGAAGTGTGGGGAAAATGCGCAGCAGTGGAAAGCGGCGCGTGGGACCCACATGTGACTGGAAAAGTAGCAACTTGGGGGCCGGATGGGTAGAGCACACCTTGAGGTGGGGATGGCAACTTGCTGGGCAGTGTCCACCAAAGGCGAACGGAAACACCGGGATCTAACCACAAGATTCTGAACAAAAACCACAAGAAAAAGAAACAAGGAGAGGGAGGGAGAGAACGGAGAAAACTGGCCAAAGAATTGAGATCTAAAGAGTGGTGGGGGGGGCAAGAGGAGCACCTCAGCTCCTCCTACCGCCAGAAAGAAAGAGGAGAGGGGAGACTAGGTTAAGGTTTGGAAAGAGTTCTAAAAAGAAGATAGAGCCTTTCTCTCTAGAACCCCAACATGCAATGTCGATACAAAGAGGAATGGGACCATCTAATCTAAAGATAAGACAAGACACACAACGGCTGCGACCATTGCTAGAGGAGGACGGACGTGACGCCAATTTGGTTTCCTAGAATGAGGGATTATGCAAGCACCGATAGAAGTGCAGAGGAGGGTAGCCATCAGGGCTTCAGGTGGAACCGCACGTGACAGCTTATGTGCCAATAAAATGAGGATGTCTACGGCTAAAGCTTTAGATAGGGGACCGCTGAGGCCTTTTTTGAGGTGAATGATCACCAGAAAACCCTCAAGAGCCGAAGGCAAATGGTTGAGTCTCCTCCAGATCAAAAATCTCCTGAAAGTGAGCAGAAAGTGAAGGAGACCTACATATCAGAGTCAGAAGTGTCCCGACTAATGGGAAATGGCAGGACGGGAGGGGTCAGAGCTCCTCTACCACCAAAGGCAGTAGGCCAGCAGTACGGGGAGGGTCATTGACTTAGGAGGAGAATAATGGTTTTTTTTAGAGATACATAATTTTCACGGGGAAGGTCAAGGACTTGGGAGGAGAATAATATACTTTTTTATTTGTTGGCATAATTTTCACTTACTTTATAAAAGAAGAGTCCATAACTCATGCAAATAACTTTTATAAGTAAACTAAGAATTCATTTTCACGACGCCTCTCTCTAAATATCTCTTTCCTTCATCACACACAGCGACGGTTAGGAAGAGGGGGGAGCTCCAACTCCCTCATCCCCCCTCCTACTTTCTCCTTTTCCTTTTCCCATCCTCCCTCTTCCCTCTCCTCCTCTCTGGTTCACTTGGCCGGTGTTTAAATATACCATTAAAGAAAATTTTGAATTAAGAGCCTCCTAAATTTGAAAGCCTTAAGCAACCGCTTATGCTGCCTATAGCTAGAGCCGCTCATGTGCCATATTATGATTTATGTCAATATTCAATGTGACATATTTAACAAATGGCAATCCCTAATTGATTTTTGTGTACTATAACATAAGGGTGCCAGGGACATTAATCTTCTAATTAATCTCCCATAAGGTCTTTCTTTGAGTGCCTATGTTGTTGAACGACCAAAACTGAGCCATTAATGTTGAAGTCTGAAGAAGCCAAGAGATCTCCAACTGTTCCAAGTTCAGGACATTCCTCCCAATCACAAATGCCTGTTGTCAGCTGTGAGTGTCCCCGCCCGCTTCCTTTCCCTACCACAAACAAAGAGTACATATCCCCAATGTCTCTCAAACTTTCCACTGTCTGCGCCGCATTGTTCACATACTTCTCCACGTATCCAACTTGGCCCGTTGTCACGTACCTATCACCATCGTCATCGCCATTTATGAATAGAAAACCATGTGTTTTAAATCAATTGAATATGAGTAAAATATATAGTTCAAGAGCATAAAATGTGAGTGTAAGCATTTCACATTAAAAGAACGCCACAATTGAATGCTTAAATATAATATCGAAGTTTTGCACACCCTCAAGTGATAGCTCAATAATTAGAAAGACAGACTTTTTACTGGTTAAATGAACTGTATCAGGTAGAACATAAGTTCAAATCCCATCTCTGTTAGGGTGATCAATTCTTGACTTACCATATTTACACATGTTGTGGGACCGGTACATATAACAAAATTAAGAAAAGACCTCCCGATCTCAATCCATGATGAAAGTCTTCCCCGGTGGCTTGATGTAAATCTATAAATTTTTGAGAAACTACTGCTTATCTCTAAAACTTAAGAAAAGAGAACTCTCATTTTATTAGAAGGTCTAACGTGTGATATTTAATTGAAATTAAGGTGAAGTGTAAAATTAGGCTTTGAACTCAGGACTTTAGCTCTAATAAAATATAAATTTATCACTCTAAAACTTAAGAAAAGAGAACTCTATCAGTTTTAGGTTTTAAACTCAAGTAACGTCAGTGAATCAAGTAAACAGTACCCAACAATATTACATTAACTCAACGTGTGCAGAGCATGCTCTTAGTACAAAGGCCTATTTCAGTACTCCGTTTATTTCCTGAACATAGAAATGTCATCATGCACAGACATGTTTTAGCAGCATACATCGTACCTGCCTATGTATTATGTATATTAATCTCATGAATTAATTTCGAATATTCAATTAACACAAACCGGGTAAATATGATACCTGTTATAGAAGTCGGATAGGAAGGCATCGTCAACTTCATTCCTGCCATTTCCGGCCTCTAGTCTTGATAAAGCCATTAACACTCCATCCTCCTCTGATTTCTTATCAATCTGGGAATCGTTTTCGCTCGATGATGGTGACGAGGCTGGTTGGAACCTAATGACGGTCAAATTGATTCGGGGATGAGCAGCAATGCGTCTACTCCACGCAACCGCCTCGCGATCATCTGGACCCCCGAAGAAAAGAGTTGCAACGTGCTGCATAGTTTCAGAGCCTAGGAGCTCCGAGAATCCGGGAACCCCATCAATCCCTCTGTTTACAATGATGCCGACTGAGCATGGAGCATGGCGAAGAACCTTTTGGTTTGTAGTCCTAATGCCCTCCTTCCCACTATCCATTTGTCCATCAATTCGCTGGTGCTTGTGAAAAGGAAGAAGAATAATGGATACCCGCATGCCCTCGGCGCTGTTACACACATCCTCATACAAACTTTCAAAGGGAGACACTGCTTTACTTTGGTGGATCAAAATTTTAGTCTCAGCAGTAAAAGCATCCATAGCCTCATAGATCTCTAGCACATCATTTCCACCATATTTTTCCTCGTCGCTGAGCTCATCATCTTCTAGTTCATGATAGGATACAATATTTTTCCTGCGCTTTTGGACTAGCTCTATCAGGTGCATCAGATAAGGGTTGATTGGTGATTTCTGAGAGCAGCTTAATGCTGATATAAGTGCAAGTATGGGTGGCATATGACGAGGCCTATAAACGCACGCCAGCAAGCTGAGCTCTTCATCTGGATCATGTATTTCAAGCCCTGTCCGCGTATTCCCAAACGCTCTTTCTTCTTTTCTCATCAGGAAAGCCACAATCGGCCCTGATATTATTGTGTTGATGGCTATTGATATCAGCAACAAATTATAAGCTTTGGGACTCCACAACTGGTACAATATTAGCCAAACCATGTCCAAATTAGACGTTGCTAGCGACCAACTTCACAAAACAAATGAATGTAAATTAAATTATCAATGAGGAAAAGCTTACAATAAGCGTCTTTGATGAGGAGCCTATGAACAGAAGATCAGCATGGCCTTTCAGGTTCAATAGAAAACCAAGGAGAACCCCCTCATGCAGTGGAATCCCAAGGAACTGGCAAGCAGCAAGAGTGCCACTAATCTTGGCTCCAGTGCTCAACACGACCATGATTACTACAATGAGTACATTTTTCCAACTTTTGAAATACCTTCCATTAAATTGGAAGCCAATGTAGCCGAAGTAAATGGGAAGTATGAAGTTGTGAACTGAATAGGTGAGCCTGTGCACCAATGTCCTTGCTGTTTTACCTTCCTTGGGGAACATCAGGCCGATGACAAAACAATGCAATATGCTGTTATAATTCGCCCATTCAATAAATATTGAGCTTCCAATAAGAAGTGAAAAGATAACGAACACCTCGGGATTTCTCAAGTACTTTTGGTTAGGGTTTCGTTTATTGAACCAATTAGCCAAGTACTTGTTTATGACCATGACCGACAGGCTAAGGAAGAGGCAAAAGAAACCGTATCTGAGCACCTTCCCTGAATGAAATGCAACTATGAAATTGAAGAATAGCAAGCATGACATTTCATTTAAAAGTGAAGAGTTTATTGCTAATCTTCCAATCTCCGACGTATCAAACTTCAGCTCTGCCGCCAAACGAATCACAACCGGGGACGCCGTGTATGCTAAGATTAACATGATGATCAGCATGAATGTGAACTGGAAATCATCCCCTCCTAGCTGATGGCACAAATAGGAGGAGGCTCCACCTCCAAAGATGAAGCCTACTATGGCACCACCGTATGCAGTAGCGCTCACCCTACGTAAGTTGCGCCTCATGTAAGGAATGTCTGTTTCTAGCCCGATCAGGAACACGAATATGATACGGCAGAAGAGACCAAAGATTTCATAGAAATCTGAAGCCGTACTCTGGAAAAAGAATTCTCTCACTTGTGGAATATTTGATAGCCCTGAGGGACCTAGCACCAATCCAGCCTACGATGGAAAAGCATACCAAAAGAATTCCATTACCTGATTTAGTTATGACATGTGCGTTGTAGAACAACAGCACAATTCAAATCGAAAACAGATACAGAGTTTTAACATGTTCATCATGATGTGTGCTCGCATGTGCTTGAATGATGAAACACTCACGAAGATTTGAGCAATGGGTCCAGGTTGACCCAAGGCCTTGAGCACGACGTGGAAGAAGTGCGAGATGACAAGAATGCCAGACACTTGCATGGCCATCGAGGAAAGAGGATTGAACAAATTGACCATGCGGTGGGTAGCGTCCATCGTGTTAGCGTGCAAGGAAACAACAAACAACAATCAGTACGGGGAATTAACAAGAGAAAGAAAATCTAAATGCCACTTTCTGTATTCGGAAGGTATGGGGGGAACGAAGTAATCTGTCCCGTGTAACAAGAGAAAGAAAATCTAAATGCCACTTTCTGTATTCGGAAGGTATGGGGGGAACGAAGAAATCTGTCCCGTGTCTCAGATCCCCTTTTCACTGATTGAAGATCCGCAAAAAGTTAAACGCCTTTACTTTTTCCTGACATGCTAAAATCTAGATCACGCGTGACGCGTCTAGTACCAGATAATAAACCGATATTTTTATAATGGGTCTGAAATTCCAGGGGTGATAGTAAATACATACAAGTAACAAGTTGATATATATATTGACAAGTCGCCAGACTCCAATATGGAAGCCTAGTTCAATGAAAAGACGTCCACCTTTAAAGCAAGCCCTTTAATCCTTCCTGCACGCCCCCAAGAGAAACTGAAGACTTATGGTGCTGATATTTCTATAAAACAAGAACTTGGTCGCATATTATGAATGCAGCTCTTTCTAGTCTGAAAATCATTCATGGGGCTTTATTTTCTCTAGATATGATAGGAGTTAGCAGTTCTATCGATTTCACGTGAAATTCTATCCTGTTCCGGAAAATAATATACTATGATATATATCACTGATCAAGAGTAAATGGGCCTGTCTAAGCCCACAAATAAAGCCCCACACTCAAAGCACTGTGAAACCGCCTAGAAACGGGCTACAGTTGTATCAATCCCTTACGCCGCTCATGACTAAACACACTTCTCCCATTTCTTTGTTTCCTTCTACTCTTCGCTCACGATTTTAGCGATGGGGATGCAAAAGCAATTCGAACCCTCTTTTGTAGAACCCTAACGAAGAGGAAACTCCATATCCAACTTCCCAGAGTGGAGGAATATCCACCCTATGTTTTCTAAGAGCTCCACTTTGGATTATCATACTTCAAGTTTGTGGAGTACAAGAAGCATAAACCTTTTCTCCCACAAATTTGTTCTTTGCAAATTGGATCACCACACAGAAATGGGGCTGATGTCAATTCCATGATTGAAGAATTGATGACTGGGGGCTGCAAAACGAGTTAAAGAAGATAAAAAGTCTTCGGATTCGAAGCAGTAGTAAACTCCTCCGCCATTTTCAAACTTTTTAAGTAAATTTTTCCTTAAGCTTAACCCTCATCTCGTCGAGCTAAATATTTCCACTTTATTCTATATTATTATTAACAAGCGCCAGATTAGCATAATAAAGTATTATTTCGGAAGAAGTTTAGGCGAATTGTATTATAGATATAATGCAAGGAGAACCCATCATTGCTTCCTCACTTCTCGCTTGTTCCTAGAAGGGGCCGATGATGATGTATTCTCTTCCCCAAGCTACTTTATTTTATACACTTTTTCCTCTCCTTTTCCAGCTTGCCAGGAAACTCCTCCTTGTCCTCCCTCCATTCAAAAGAAACGAACTCAGAAGAACGCGCAAAATGAAGTAGAAAACTGTAACGGCTCTCCAACAACGTATAATTCAGTGCCGTTTAAATTTCCAATCTTTGCTTTCCATACGCCTCGTTGTATTCTGGTATATGAATCATGTTCTTGCGTTTAGATCGTTTAACCTGAGAAAATGTCACCCAATTTTCGAAAATAATAATAATTCAAAAACATCATATGCCTATAACTTGGCGATAGTTAAACTATCTGAAACTCGATTCAGACACAAGTCACGACATCATACCCAGAACATCTAACTTTGGTCATGTTTGCTTAAAGAATTTCTAAGAATTCTGGGATTCCAAACATTACCTTAGAAGCCCAAAAATAAGGAACATCAAAACAGTGAATAACATCAAAGAAGTCGCACAACAGAGAGTGAGTAGGGAAAACTCGTTTGTTACAATTTCTTCATTCAAAAGCAGAAGCTTTTGTTTTATCTGGACATATATATATATATATATTAAAAAGAGAAACTATTCCAGAGAGGCATCAAAGGGAGCAGATGCCACAGAACACCACACTTTTTATACTAACATTCACAGTTTCAGCATGAACAAAGCTCAAAAATGCGCCAGTCTTCCTCTTCTTTCTTCTCGTCTCTCCTTGGCCCTATTTAATTCCTCAAAAGCTCTAGGATGTAGACTCCACTCCTTCTCTACATTCTTTTCCTTAGATATATATCGAGGAAGTTCCGGAAAACTTCTAATATGTATCTTTAATATTTAAGCGGCCGCAATGGTGCTGGTACGGAAAGGGTAGTCCTGGGTTTTGTTTGGGGAGGTAGACTCTCTCTGCTGCTGCTTCTTCATGAAGGCCTTCACGGAAGATGAGAGATTCCGCTTTTTCTCCTTGGCCTCATCCATTTCCATTTGCTCTTGTCTACATTCTTCACTGCAGAATGGTGTGTCCCCTCTGCATATTCAAGCAAGAATTCCCATAAGTGAATCGCTCATCAGAAACAACTTTTCCCGGATATTTTTGAAGAAAATGGATTGAATCCAAATTAAAAACAGTTGGGATTAAGAAAAATGACACAGCTTTAAACTTTTCTTACAGACTGGTGAGTACGAAATTTAGAGAACTTAAATTCCTGATTTTTCTAGATTCCAAAAAGCAGGACTTTCTTGTCCAAATAAGGACTACGATGATTTCTACATCAAATCAAACTTTTTTCCAGGAAAAAAAAGAAAAAGAAAAAGAAATCGACAACGTATGCGGACTAGAACAGAGAAAAAGATGTAGTGGCTAACCTGTACATGAAGATGTCTTTGTTATTCCCGAGTGGTTTCTTGCAAAGAAAACAGGCTTCCAAGAAATGGGCCTGGTGGTCTTCGAATCTTGCATCGTAGAACCTACCAGATCTAGGAGACAGAGCCGAAATGCCTCTGAAACTACTCCTATGGTTATTATTTAAGGAAACACTGTAACAGAGTGCCCTAGACAAGAAGGGTTGTTTGTGGTGGTGACTTCCAGAGAAACCAGCTTGCATGTCCGCCAAGGATGCCAACCCATCATCTTCCTCGATGAAACAAGGCCTTCTCGAGCTTGAAGTAGACTCCATGAATGAACAAAATGTATATGCTTCCCCTTTGTTTCTCTTTGGTGTGTTCAAGGAGTTAGACCCGGAATGCCTTTTCCCAGAGAGAGAGAGAGAGAGAGTGAGAGATGGAGATGGAAGAGTGGAGGATGACGAAGATATAAAGAGAGTTGGTGAAGAATCTGAGAGAGAGAGAGAGAGAAACCACGGCAGGTTTTCAAGAATCCGTGCAAGTGAATCCATTGGCTCAAAATTCCTGCTCTCCAAGTTTCCAATAATTTATTTATTTCCGAAAATACCAAAATCCCTATTCAACATTGCCTTTCTTAAGAATTTACGATAATACCCGTAATAGAGCGAGCTAAAAAGGTTCCAGGATGGCAGTTTCGTGAGTTTTTTGAAAAAATGAGGGTGAAATGAGAAGTAGATTTTCATTCTCGTAATAAGAGCCCAGGATCTTCCACTCTCCGAGCATGTAGCCCCCACTCGCGACCCATCCGCGCATGATCTCACTACTCAGCTCCCTAAACCATTTGTAACGTCAATATGACAATATCGTACCGGAGAATTAACGGAAGGCCCCACGCTCGGACAAATGCGCGTAAACGTAACGTTCACACCACCCACTGTCTCAAGTCTCTGCCTCCCCTTTCTCGTGAAATAAAAGAATTAATTCCGACACCAGAACCAAAAAATATTTCAAAATTCGTTTCTTTTTTTGTATTTTTCACAGCCAAAAGCAACCAATTATTTAATAATAAAAAAGCAGGCTTCACACTCGCTCTTCGTATTAGCATCAGTTATGCAGCGTTTATTAAACAAAAATTTTAATAAAATTTTATTTTTATAAATAAATTTTAAATTTAAATTTATTTATATTATTTATTTATTAATATTAATATTATTTTTTTAATACTAACTTAAAATTTTAATAAAATTTTACAAACAAAGGCACTTTAATCAGCACTAGATTTGATTTTACTACTGTAATTAGTATGTCATTTTAATTGTTCATATTTATTAAAAAATAAAAAATTACGAAAAATTCTGACCCACGCGCCAGAAATGCAAGGCGGGGACTCCCAAGTCCCAGGTGCCAGGCCAGAGTCCCCAACAGTACGTGTACTACTCCTACACCTCCAAAAACCCGCGGTTTCCAATTTTCTCCCACCTTGTCCCTCACTCAACCTGACATCACCCACTCTCTTTCCCACCCCAACTTTTCCCAAGATTCTTTTGTCGTTTTCCTCAAAAAAACCCCTCCTACCCCCACTGGACCCCACCACCTCCTAAAACCCATCAACGTGGGCCCCCACCCCACCCCAATGACGACGATGATGGCGTGGGCCCATGATAACTGCTCTTTTTATATCTCGCTTTCCAAGGTTTTTGTTCCCTACTATACCTACCTGCCCGTTGAATTTCGGGCAGCAGCCCCATATCTGACCGTTCCCTCTCGATTATTCACCGCTCTTTACACGTGTGCTCTATTGCTCGGTACCACCGCACCACCTAGTCCTATACCATCACCGCCACGCGGCGATCAAAGAACAAAAGCAAAATTGTCCGCCGAGTCCTACTCAAAGGTCAGGGATCCTCCCTTTTCTTTTCTGGGCTAGTGATTTTTTATTCCTAGTGTCTTCTTTACCGTTGGATTGGATTAAACTCCCACTTGCGGTCGATTTCTTCTAGAACGTCCTGCTAATTACAATCTTGGATCTGGTGAGGAAAACAAAAACAAAAAAATTACAATCTTGGATCTCCAGTAATCGTATTTAAAAATATAGGTTATTAAAATTTTTGGTTTTTATTTCTAAACTACATTATCAAAATTAATATCTTATCCTGCAAGTGTTATAAATATCGAAGGAAATTGGGTTTGCAAATTAGTTTTGAGACCACAAGTTTGAAAACTCAAATCTAAACTTTAGGGTGAAATAGTGAAAAACTTTAAAAGTCGTTTTATCTTGGTAACAAGAAAAATTGGGGACTCATTCATAGTATACTTAATTCAAACGTATTAGCTGCATAAGTTTAATTCAATATCATAGTAAATTTCGAAAAGACTGAAGGACTTATTGAACTAACCCTAATTAAGTAACTAATTTTTTTTGCGCACATAATGATTTGAACCATGAGTATGCCCACACTCTTAGGCCCACTTTGAACTAACCGAGATGTTAACAGCAAAGAAGTCTTTAGAAACAAAACAAGCGGCTTAAGAATAGAACATTTACATGCATAACATTCCTTTCTGTTGGCCCCCGTGATCCATTTGAAGCACCGCCCACCGAATTCTAATGTTTTTGGTACTTGGTAGTGGCATAAGAGCTTTATGAGTATTTAATACAATCACGGATGTCATGATTTTGGATGGTTTTTTCTTGGCAATTCACGGTGGTTTCCTTGTATATTTCGGAATTAAAAATGTTTGAGTTGCTTTCAAGGTTGTTCCTGTCATACTTTGACTGGGAAAAGTTTATGGAAAATAGTTTCTTTTTGTGTGTTTTGTATACCAATAGTTTGGTGTCTAATTTTATACTTTACTCTTTTACCCTTTCCTTATATTTATATGAATAGAAAGGATAATTTTTTTAACCTTTTTAATAAAATAGAAAATCCATAATATTGGGTTCACTCTAACCTGCCTAAGGGGGGTGGACTTGAAAGGAACGAGTCTTCGTAGAGGAAGGTTGACCAAACTTGACTTGTAATATATTATAGGAAATTACACCCATCACTTCTCGCCTATTTCGCTACATATCATTATTATTAGTTGTGGGTTCGACAATCTTTACTTTATTAAAATCCGAACAAAGTTTCCACGCTGAAAAAAATCTTGAATAAGTACAATTACTTGATCAGTACTCATTAATTTATTTTTTATATATATTATCCTCAAACATAAACTATTAATACATTTAATTCGCACTCTTCTTTTTAAAAATCATGATGCTATCTAAATTAAAGACAAATAATTATTTATTAAAATATAAGTTAAACAAGGGTGGAGATTCCTACAAGCTGCATAGAATCAATAATTAATGACAGAAAATCAACGAGTTAAGTTAAATCTTGATTCTTTTTTTCTCGCTGATAAAATAAAGTAAAATACAACCAAATTAATACCGCAAAATAAAGTAAAATACAATAAAAAAATATATAAGAAACTGAAAGAGAACCTACAATAGTAGGACCGCATTTTGCCACGTTTAGCCTCTTTTTTGGGGGCAATTAAGAAATCCGATGGTGCAGATGGCTGGCATGAGAGGGATTATTATTAGTAGTATTATTATTATTATTATTATTATTATATATTATTATTTTAGGTTAGGCCGACTTGTCATGTTTAGAAGTGAAGCTAGCGAGGGACCCACAAGAGAAAAAAGAGTTTAAGGGCGTGATTTGATTATCGTGAAAATAATTGAGCTTTGACATGAACTTTTAGGTAAAGTCCTTGTCTTCATTACTATAACTTTAATGACGTGCTAATAAAGTAAAAAGTTCTCCGGATCCTTTGGGCGGCCTACATATACAGTTCCCAGTTCCCACCTCCACTGGTGTTTGTTCCGATGCATTTTCTCTCTTTCAAATCACAAAATAGTTTTAGTGTTTTTGCCGAGAAGAAATTTTGTGGTCTCTTAAGTTGTTTTTGGAGATTCGTATCTCTTAATTTATATGATATTCGGGGTTAGGAGACAATTTCAACTACTCAAGGTTTGTTTATACATTAATTCGGTCCTATTTTGATAGACTTTAGGTATATAATTTTTCTTGTTATTTAAAATGAAAAAAAAATAAAAGAAATAATAAACCTATTTTTCTTTTGTTCGTGTTTATTTTTTTAAAATTTAAATATTAAATAAAAGTGGTGACCATAAGTAGATAGAATTTCTGGCCTCTAAAATCAACTGCACTCTTAAAAGATGGTGCGATCCTCTTTACTTAGATGGATATTTATGAATTAATTCAAACATTCAAGCTACAGGTAAAAAATTTTATGATCACTTAGAGGAGTAACTTTTATGGGTACCTTAGAAAAAGAAAAAAAAAAAACTAAAAGGGTATCAATATCTGTTCCCTTTTTTTTAAAAGGAAAAATAGTACATCTCACGATTGTCAATAAATTAGACTAAAAACTATATAGTTCTTTAAGAGAAAAAAATATATAAAATACTTAATTTCCGCTTCCTATGCATGAAAGATGGTTATTAATACTTGATTAATTATTGTATAATGGATCTCCTTAATTTTCAATTATGGCAGTGGCTTGTTACCTGTATTGAAGGGAGGAGTATGGTTGGTTGTCCTCTTACATAATCAATTTTCCTCCCACTTTTTTTGAATTCTCTTTTGAAAATTAATTTCATGTGGGCAGTAGTTAGTCCAGCTTGAACAACAGAGACTCCCGAAAGCTCTCAGCAAGACTTTTTGACTCTTCCATGCCGCGAGTGTAACGCAGAAAAAAGTGTGACGGAGACGGTACACAGACTTGTCAGTACTTGTACTGAAGGAGGACCACAAATCAATATGGGAATAAAAGACGCGTTTTTCATGATCTTGTTCTTTTTCTTTCAAGGACTGAAGGAAGTAATTCTGCTTTATATTTTTTTTTTCCTTTTCGTCTATATATTAATTAAAACTTTTCTCAATTTGTTGCCGACACGAAATATTTGAATTCGAAGAGAAATAAAGAAAATTGTTCAATAATCTATGCGAAGGTAAATGATGCATGAAGAAATCAAACGAACCTCATCTTACCTATCACTTGTACAAAACCCAGAAGTTAGAATAAATCAAACCAACATGGGAAGTTAATGATAATACACCAAAACTAAAGCTACTAATTTTACAATCGCCAGAGCATGAACCATTAGAAAAGAAATTTGTTTTTGTCATTTCATTTTTAAAATTCGTTAATTTTAAATTTTAATTCTGATTTTGTCACTGTACACACCGGATTAACCCTATAAATAAGCCCAGTTGAATAATAGGTAAGTTCTGCAGCTCATAATTCACAACTTTCCACTTAAGTCATCAATCTAATTTTAAAAAAAAATTAAACTCTACATGTGCATTTAACCCACACAATTCTCGTTCTTAGTAACTACTTAGGCAATTCGGGTGGGTTTAAAACTTCTCCGTGTAGATCAGGGCATGGTGCATGCACTGTGCATACACAATACTCCAGAAAATTCTCGTGCCTACCCTTGTTCCAAGCCCTTAACCACCGGCAAAGCAGAAAGCGCCAAATGGCCGATGGGCATCCAACGTCTGCTACCAAAGGGCCGGACATGTCCTTGAACGCGAGACCACTCCTCGGTGCCTCTTTTTTTTTTTTTTTTTTTTTTCTTCTTTTTTAAGCAGGTCCCTTCTCCTTAGATTCCCTCTCCTTTTCCATCATTTTAACTTTGCTTCTCTGATCACTCAAGAGTGTGCCCGAGGATTTTGAAAAGATTCCCAGCTCCACAAAAGATATACAGACACGTACGGACCAAGATGACGCACATGTCCACAGGCAAACTAGTGCTTGGCGCATAATACATGCTAAAATTGGTTCTTAAACATGTTTTTAATAATATGTCTTTCTTTTGTTTGTCTGATAAAATATTAAAGCAATCTTCTTATATTCTTCTTTACTGGGTAAGTGGGTAAGCAATTGCATGTGCAGCGTTCGAGAATCAATGGCCGGCTTTTCTATACATAAAGAAGTGAAAAAGAAAAAGACACGACATGTTCTCATGAGCTTCTAGATAGGATGCATAAAAAGAACACCTTGGTTCAAGAATGAAAGATCAAACTGTGTCGAACAAATGATCTTTTGACTGGTGTGTCTGTCTGTTGAACGACGCACAGGCGCACATATGATCTTTTGTGCCTTATACGATGAAAGCTCACGTGGGATGAATTATGTTAGGCAGGATAGCAAAAGCCAAAAGCCGAGTTTGTATTATAAATAAGAAAGGGAATTAATTACTATTAATTAGCGTAGGATAACGAAAAGGAAATAATAGGCTTTACTAGTAGGGTTTTATATTCGAGTCTCCAGTAATAATTTTTTTTTTTTTTTTGTCTAGGTAGTCTCCTGTAATAATTAATTGCTCTTTGAAATGACAATCACATTATTTTAATCAAAGCTCTTTAGAAGTATCTGATCTTTCCCTACTTAACTTCAATTATTTGCGCTTTGATGGTAATCGATTTTAGCTCTAAACTAATTAAAAGCAGCAACCGGTCAATATCCCATTTGGACAACTCTCCAGAGGTAGCCCAGTGGTCAAGAATGCTATGAATTCGGATGTTATAGATTCAAATTGCATCGTGATCATATTTGTGGTGTTGAACTTAACTTGCGTAGATACTGAATCAAGTCTATCCGAACTTAGTATATTGAATAAGTATTTGGAATTCTTTCGTTACCTTAAAAAATAAAAGAAGATTGGAGATTCACCTTTTCTTCCGATTTTACTTGTTTGCTATAGTTGGTACTCTTAAATTGGTCTACAAAGTTTCCTCGTCGATCAAAAGAAGAAAAAAAAATAAAAAGAAAAACAGAGAAAACATGGTTTCAGCAAAACCATGGGAGCTAATTCTGTTGGTAGAATCGTACGCAATTAATTAGTTTGTTAACTAATTAGAATAAGAAATGCAACATGGACTAATTAGCAACTTTTGTCTAAATATTCACCTTTTTCTCCCTTTCCACGTGGTAGGCGCTTTCGAGTATTCGAAGAAATTAAGGGTCAGGCCCTATATAGCAACTTTTGTCTAAACGTACACTTTTCTACATTAGTATACTGGCTTTTGTTCTCCTTTTTTTTGGACTTTTTTTTTATTTCATTTGGTTTCGTGTAGTTGTTCTTTAAATAGGAGGCCAATGGAAACGCCCGCGGATTTGTCCTCGCTTTTAACAAATCAACCTGTACAATTTTTTAACCGATTGATGTTTGTGGTTTATTTTTTAAATATGTAAGTCTTTTTGTTTATAAAAAATTAACCAATTAACGGAGATTGGATCAAAAATAGATTATTAAATTTTGAAAATAAACAACTCAATTTTGAATTTATATTAGTCTTCTATTAATTAGTTAAATTAAGCCTGACTTACTTAATCAACTATGCGGGTCATCAACTTGTCCTAGGAATCCGTTTTCTTTTTATTTTTAATTGAAAAGGTGATTAGCTATGATGATGGTTGTGGCCAAGAAAAGAGAGTAGACAAAAGAGTGCACGAGTTGTCTTAGCACTTCACAAGTCCGTTTTCAAGAGCCGTCGACTGGTAAGTAGGTGCAGTTCTTAAGTTGTTGGTCAAGATTTGAATCCTCTAACTTATTTAGTACTTGGAGTATGGGATAATTTTAAGTGTCCGAAATTTAAAGATTTTTTTTTATTATATAAAAGAAAAAGAGTGCATCACGACGAGATATAATTAATGATTTCAAATCAAGTGCTCGTTGATCATAAAAAATTTAAAAAATTAATTATCTTTAGTCGGCAGAGGTGTGTTTGGTAACCTAGAAATCAAAGTGGGTCGATTGATCAAGCTCAAACAAAAGATAACATATGTAAGACTAACTGACAGAAGAGAATGTAAGCCCACCATTTGTTTAGAGGAAAAAAGAAAAAATGTATTCCTACCAAACCCTCCATATTACAAATTATATTGTTATATACTGGCACATAAATGCTGGACGCGGCTTAATTTGCAAGCAGCTTGCTCTTAACTTAAATATCATCATTAAAATAATACTCCATTTGGAAGAATTAATTATTTTCACCATCATGGTTGGTCAAATTACACCTTATAGATCACACGTGTGTGGGCAGAATTAATGATCGAGTTACTACTTCAATATGAGTATGACGTACCCTGGTGAACCAATTAGCTAATGATCGTGACCAAATCTCTTACCTCCTTTTGGAATACGTTATTTTCATGCATGCTTTATCTTTTTGTGACATTTTACATGATAACGATAGACTTTCAAGAGTTCTAGCGCCGAAAACATTTTTAATCAAATGTGATTCAAGAGCCCATAGTTTACAGACGGGGGAGAGTCCAAGAAAATATAATTAGAAGAACATATATATATATATATATATATATATATATATATATATATGAATGCATGCATGCAGAAACCGCAACCCATATATAATTTCTTTTGTCGAGGTAGGAAGATGTTACATCATGCAGTAACAAGAATATATCTTGAAAAATATACCTGGTGGAGAACAGACCATTTTTATGTCATTTGGATGTACTCCTAACTATTTCGGTGGCTGCTTTGATGGATTTGAAACATCACGCGGCGCGCGCGCCCACGGAATTCTATGTTTGAGATTATAGTGTCATTAGAGCTAACTTATCATGAGTACTAGTAAATACCATCACGGATATCATGATTAATTAGGCTGATTTTCTTGGATATTTCGGACTTCATTTTTGGGTCACTTTCAACTTCAAGCTTGTTGCTCCCATATAAATTTGGCCTAGGACAAGTCTAGGGAAAATAATTTATTTTTGTACTTTACCCCTACACACGTGTTTTTTTCCACTTATTTTCTAACAAATTAAAATTATATATGGATAAGTGGTTCAAATTTTTAAGAGCCCTCATTAGATATTTTATTCTGTGGACAATTATATATATATGTTTGTGTGCGCGCGCATAGAATTAGGTTGATTAATTAGTAAATATTTTGATGGGCAATATATATACTTCTTGACGTATGTAAGTTAATATTCTTTAAGCTCTGATCTATATATGTCCCTGAGCGCGCGCATCATAAAAAGAAAAAATGTAGATAACATTAATAAATGTAAATAAATTTCAGATGGTACAGCATCAACTTTTACCCACTCCATTGTTACGAGTTCGCAAAAGGTGCCGACCTAATGTTTGTTTTTTTTCACGCGTGATAGAGATGTAGTATCACAACGAATTATTGCAACAACAAAAAAAAAAATTATAATCTGATGTGATTCAAGACCACATGGTTTACAGACACAAGAGTCCAATAATATATATATAAACGCAAATAATTAATTTTCTCCTTGAATTTCATAAGAGTAGGTTAATTTTCTCCGCGAATTTCATAATTGATGAGTTGTTCAAATTGGAACCCTAATAAACTTTAATTGAGTTAGATAAAATCATTAACCACATTTGTCATAATTACCTAAACAAATTAAAACCTCATTCCACACCTTCTTCAGATCAATACTCCTATAAAACCCTCATGCATGATAAATAATACATTATACTGATAGCTAGAAGCAAATTATAGGTCTTGTTTGTTAGTTATAAATATTGATTGTATTTTACAAAGATTAAGATAAGTGCCTGTTAAAATCTTTGGGGAAATATCATGACCCCCTCCCAACACTAGAAATTATGACAACAATGTCATTTTTAGATTAAAATTATCAATTTCATCACATAGAACTCTCAAACTATTAATAATATTTAATGATTGTCATGCAATAAGATTTTACAATTGAAACTTCAGATAAATGAGCTATGTAGCATAACATATATAATTGGATTATATGATCAAAGGAGTTAACATTAATAAATTTTGATAGTTTGAAAGCTTAATGTGAAGAAACTATTAAACCCAAATGACATTTAGCATATAGGTAATTAAACAGCAGAAAAAGTGATGTTTCTCCCGAAATCTTTCTAAAGTTAGCAAGACAGACAGTGAAATGAAGAGTACTATAGCTCATTCACGCTAGAGAAATGAACTTTTATTTCGCTTTAGATTGCTTTGGTAACAAAGACAAATCAGGTAGATTGAGTGTCTTGGGCCAGATTGCTGACATTTTGTGGGTTAAAGCTCCGGCCGATCTACTTGTCATACTGATAGGTTAAGCTCGTGAAGGAGACGAAACAGGTGTTTATGGCGTCACTAGTCACATTACTTTAGTTGGCACTACAACAGGACGTTTTTAGGCAAAGTCCTTGTCTTCAGTACTATAACTTTAATGACATGCTAATAAAGTAAAAAGTTCTCCGGATCTTTTGGGCCTCTCAGGTACTTTCTACCTCTAATGGTGTAGACCGATGCATTTTCTTTATTTGAGATATATAAAAAAAAAAGGGACGAGATTGTGAATATATGAAAATGTTTTGACTAGCTTAATTTTATTTTCTTTATTAATTCTAACCATTATTGTTATTGTAATTTTATTAGGGCAAACTTCTTTTTTCTTCTGCTTTTGTCGTCTTCAATGGCGGGAGTTGGGCACGGTAATAAGGTAAAAGCCATGAATTTTACTTTTGGACGTAGATTGGGTTTTGTTATGCAACTCAAACTAATAAAATTCACCAATTTGAAAAATAAAAAAACCAATTAATTTTAAACAAAATCTAAGGACTTATTTCAACTTTTTTCATATAATAAATTCGGTGATACAAAGTCTTTGTCTAATGTAATATGAACATTGTTCGATAATACGATTGACATAATAAAATTTATTTTTATTATTAGTTTAATTTTTTTAAGTAAGTAATAGATTAATATAGTATCAAAAGTCATATTTTAAATTCGAAATCTACTTTACACTTTACTTCAATTTTAATTAAATATTATAACTGTTTTAATCTGCCGTGATGTTTCTTCCACTTTCTCACTTTCTTTTGTTTTTTCTTTTTTTTGTTTTAAAAGTTGTTAATCCTTCTTTCCCCTTTTTTTTAATAAGAAATTATAATTAGTCCCTAAGTTTTCATGAAAAGGAAATTAGTCCTAGATAAAAATAAATAAATTAATTCTTACATTTCAATCCTTTAAGGTTTAGAGTATGTCGGTTAGAAATAAATTAAAACTATAAGGGATTTATTTTATTGTAATATTCCCCTTTTTGTGGATCGTTGTTGGCCATTTGATAGAGACCCTATAAAGATCACCATTCCCCATCACCAAGACTTCTTTTTCCTTTTTTGTCTGTTTGGCTGATGGTCCCTGGATTTGATGCCGCAAGTGGAACGGAAACGGCCCACAGACTTGTGGCTATCACTCTGTGTAGGAGGGGCCACAAATCAAATTGGAAACAAAGGACGCGTTTTTCATTTATGGACGTACGTTTGGTCTTTTTCTTCTGTTTACGTGAAGAAGGTAGCGTCTCTTTTGGTCGTTTTTTCTTCCTCTAAATTGTGAAAAAGTCGTGTTCGGACGGTAACATGCTTTCAATGTAGATGTGATCTTCTATAATTTTTTTTCTAAATTATATTAGACAATTTAGGAGAGATAAATACATTAAATAGACCTTACATCATTTAATATTGTCTATGTAAAATTTCTTGCAATATGAGTTCTAAATTTTATTTATGTACGTACGTTTGGTCTTTTTCTTCTGTTTACGTGAAGAATATAGTATCTCTTTTGGTCGTTTTTTCTTTCCCTAAATTGTGAAAAAGTCATGTCCAGGCAGTTACATGCTTTCAATGTAGGATGTGATCTTTTGTAATTTTTTCTCTAAATTATATTGTACAATTGGGAGAAATAGATACAGTAAATAGACCATATATCATTTAATATTGTTTATGTAAAATTTCTTGCAGCATGAGTCCTAAATTTCATTTATGTACGTACGTTTGGTCTTTTTCTTCTGTTTACGTGAAGAAGGTAGTATCTCTTTTGGTCGTTTTTTCTTCCCCTAAATTGTGAAAAAGTCATGTTTGGACAGCAACATGCTTTCAATGTAGGATGTGATCTTCTGCAATTTTCTCTTTAAATTACATTGTGTAATTATGAGAGATAGATACAGTAGACCCTACATCATTTAATATTGTCTATGTAAAGTTTTGTGCAGCATGAGCCTACAATAAAGTATACCAATTGTTTATCTCTCTCGTAATTACATCGTGCAATTCAGACAGAAAATTATAGAAGATTTTGATCCATCACATTCTAAACACCCTAACTCTTTTTCAATTCTATAAGGCGTTATCTTTTTATTTTTCTTAGATGCAAGGAAAATCTAGTGCACCTCTTGTTAATTGTGTTCGGATCATCCAACCCAACTTTGCGTGCTTAGGCTTAACTCCACGGTAATTTTTTTTTTTAAATTAAACGGGTCACAGGTTAACTTCTCGATTAAGTGACTAATATAATCATCCCGCCTAACTCATTTTTTTTTAAAAAGAGCATAAATACAAATGAATCCGTTGCAAGAATGAGTACTACATTTTTGCAGAAATTCAAAGATAAATTTCTACCCGCCGGGGGGGGAAGAAATCACAAGGAAACTACCTGCGATGTCACCTGTGGGAAAAACAACATTTGGAGGAAACTACACGCGAGACCTTGATCTTTTGACCCAAGAGCAATGAATGAGTGGAGACTAATTAATGGCTTGTTATCAAACCTCAGGGGCCAGCGCACATGTTGGATTACTGTCACTTTGACTTTCTCTTATATTTTTTTAAGTTTTTTTATAATTTTTTTATTAAATTATATAATTTTTAAAAAAGATAAAATATCATATTATTTAATGTTATTTATATAAAATTTTAAATAATATAGACTATACAATAAGATTTATGGTTGTGGCTCTTCTTCTTTAAATTACACTATATAATTCTAATAAAAATTAAAAAAATTAAATTCTGATCCGTATTTTTCATGTGCTTGGTAGGCCAGAAAGCTGAACTCTACGACCAGCTAGTTAGCCTTTGCCTGTGATAGTTATGTTTGTAAACGCGTCTAGTATCCACGTACACAAAACACAAAACATCATTAACTTACACCTTGAAATTGGTGTGGTAGTATAGATTGGTGAAAGGAATAATGTGGAAGCTGTTAACTTCTCCATGTAGAGGAAATTAATGCACGAAACGCTCAAGAAAACTCTGGTGCATTCAACATGTTCCAGCGCTTAATTACCGGCACCACATGGTAACTTAATTCAAAGTTTGTTTCTAAAACAGTGGACAGGGCAGGTAAACGATTGGTAGTCAATGGGTAATTTGAAGTGCAATTAGTCAAAATCCGGAGAGCATATTTTAAGCTGAACTTTTCCTTCTCCGATCAATCAAGAGTTTATCTTGGCATTTTCAAAAGATTATTCCGGCCAGCTCCATGTAGAAAGGCTTGACAGACACGTAAGTGGTACACATGTCCACAGCTTACTCTTCAACCAAAGGCCTTGTCGTATAATATGTGGTATAGTCCTTTGGCGCATGCACGCTTTTCTTCCAGACTAGGGGAATTAGACTTGGTAATTACTCATCATTAAGTATCTTGCTCGATAATTTTCTGATGTTAAAGCCTCCGGTTTGATCGCTTCCAAGTTCCAAGTAATGCAGGAGAGAGCGTACTTCGGTACTTGAAGGAATCGAAAGCCTAAATTGTGTAAGATAAACCCATAAGCAACCTCACTCTCCCTTAAAATTATCTTAACACTTTAAACACTCATAAATTAGAAGATTCGAATATCGGCCAACAAATTGAAAAGCATTCCCATTGAAACAAGTCCTGAAAAACCAATTAATATATTTACCACCTCAAAATAGATGAAAAATTGCTGAATGGGCTCCCAGCTTGAAGGTGTGGGCAGCGGATCCGAGTCTTGCACCAATATTTTAGAATATCGAAATTTCAAACAAGTTAAACATATTTTAAAATTTTTAATATCTACATATATTCTAAAAATTTTACAAACTTCAATAAATCTCAATAAAAAAAAATTCTTAAAATTTTAAAATTATTATTCAAAATTTAGGAAAAAAAAAAAAAACCACCCCTGTACCCAGACCCAGCGGAAAAAACAAAAGCAGAGCAACCACGTGGTGCAAACATCAGTTCCCACGTGTTTATCATTTTTTATTTTAAGTCCCCACTCTCTCCCCAAATTGAACCCTCCCAGTGTGGTTTTCCTGTTCATTGCTTGCTCGATGAACTGTTTTTAAGTAATTGGGTTGGGCAGGGACTTTGAGTAGGTTCTGACAGAAATTATATTTTGCAGACACGTGTGTAGGCAAAATGATGCACATCGATATGTTTCAATGTGCAATGTACCTGGTGAACCAATTAGCTAGTGACCAAATCTCTTGTGTACTTTTTGAGATGTGTTCTTCTATTAATATTCTCCTCAACCTTTTGGAGTTACCGAGGAACAATGCATGTGCAGCCCCTTTTAAAAGTGGTACCTATGCAAGATTGTATGTGAATGGAATATGATTGTTTTGTATAGTTTTCTTTTTCACTTTCTTAGAGCTAATTTTGGGTAATTTAATAGTCTTTATTTTATTTTTAATTGAGAATGATATGAAGTCTGCGGTTCAAATCTTTTGGATCTTCACCCGATATTTTTACTTTTTGTTTATTGCATGGCAAAATATGCACCATAAGAGTAAGCAATTAAATATATTTGATGGGAGATAGACAGAGATTGACAAATATCTAATTTTAATCTTTTAATTAGCTTTCGATTTCATACATGACCCGACGAAAAAGGGTAGATAACTTTAAATAATGCAGCTAAATTTCCCATCACGCATGACCTTTTACACACTTCACTGCTACAAGTCCGTCCACTATAGATAGAGAAAGCACTTCAACCCTCATTTTTTTCTTCTATTTTTTTTTTTAATGTAAGTTAGAGAGAGGATCGATAGAGACAGAGTCCTAGGGTTCTTGAACCGAGAAAGAAATATAATGTAATGAGATGCAAGAGTACAACTTACAAGGGTTTTTCAAGCAGGTGTGTGGTCACAATCAGTGGAAATATTTGGCTGATCAATTAAACAAACCCAAATAGTTGAGTCTGCGATACATTCTTCTTGGCAAAAGGGTTTTGTTTGAAGAGCGTGATGTGATTCTCTCCCCTGTCGAAAATATTGAGGCCGATTTTACCTGGGAGTTCTGTGCTTTTGTCCATATCAACTTCTGAAGCACATGAACTTATTCTGGACGCATTCATGCAGTGACGTAGGACGGCGACGGGCTACGGCACCACCAACGCCACACAAGTATTTGTTTCTTTTTTCTCGTCTTCTCCTTCTTTGTTTTTTTTTTTTTTTGGGTTTCATGCTCTTGTGCTCAGGACTTACGCTGCATGCATGGGACTGTGTGGCTGATTTTGTGTGCACCACTTAAAAGGAGTTATCCTGCGGAACAGGTATAGGTCAGTAGCTAGAGTAACTCTCCGGGAAGTTTAGGCCTACTCCTCTCTCTCTCTCTCTCTCTTACTTAGAGGTAAGACATGCCGACAACCAAGCTCATTTTCCATGCACACAAATGGTGGATACAGATTACCGGCTCATTTTACAAATACAAAACATAATTTAGAGGGCTGGCCGATCCATTTTTTTTTCTAGGAATATCAGGCTTGTGTAGAAAGGTCACAGGTTAGATAAAAATAGTTCGAACGTACATTTGGGATTAGCA